>JADRCD010226443.1:0-25430 GCA_019843815.1 Montemys delectorum
TTTTTTTTTTTTTTTTAGTTTAGTTTATTGAATTATTGAGAACTTGTAAACTCATAAACAACCACGTCTTAGTTCAGGCCTCTCTATGCAAGCTGGACTGGCCTGAGACTCCCAGAGATCTACCTGTTTCTATCTCCTGACTGCTGAGATTAAAAGTGAGTGCCAGCATGCCCGACCAACTGGTTTTACAGCTTTTAAAACCATACTTAAACATCTAAGATGGATGTTTACTTTTTTTTTTCTTCCTCTTCTTCTTGCTGCTTTTTCTTCTTGATACAGAGTCCATGATGAGACTGGCCTTGAACTAGCCATGGCTCAGCCTCTCAGTTCCCTGCTTCCACCTCCCAAGGGATTACAGGCACAGATCACTGGGTATCAAAAGCCCAGTTTTATTTACTATTTGCATTATTTCTCCTCCTTTCTAGATAAACCTCTCCCAAAGCATGCCTCTTTCAAAGCTGTTACCACTGGCTGGTACTGAATGGATGCCAAGCTTAGGTATCCTGCTATATTCTGTAGAGGCTGTGAAGCAAACCAGATCTCATTTGCATATAACAGGATAGGGCGCAGCAAAACTGAAACTAGGGGTTTACAGTCTTGGATGGAGTGTGCCACTTTCTGAGGGAGCTAGGGAACACTCCTCTAGAGGCAAGGAAGTGTAGCAGAGTGAGGAGATGAGTTACCATCCATTGTCAATCAATGTGACAGGTAGACCTGGAAGGTGGGGATGGGGTGGAGGGTGGAAGCCCGTTAGAGACCTCACTAAGCATTGAGCAGAAGGCTCCAGAAACTTGGAATGCTGTGGATGTGAAGAACGGTCAAGGTCAAGGCCAGGAGGAGCAAGGTCATAGGGGTGAGATCCTGCCTGGGCGGCAGGCCAAATGGCCTGCTTTCTTTGTGGTTTTGGAGCACAAAAGAAATATTTTAAGTTTTTAGGTTTTTAAACGTTTTGTTTTACGTCTTGAGAGAAGGTCTTCCTGTATGGCCCCGGCTAGTTTCAAACTTATGGGTTTGAGCCATCCTTCCGCCTCAACCAGTTGAGACTTACAGGTGTTGCTGTGCTGCACCTGGCTTGAAGCATCTTAAAGATGAGCACTCTATCGTTATCTCTGAATAACAGGCTCGATGAGAAACAATGAGAGAAGGGTGCTCTGCAGCGTGTCCCAAGCACACCCTGGTGCCTTCATCCTTTTGGAAGATTTATCTTAAGCCCCCACACTTAAAAAATAATGTCCCTTTACTCTAAGAGGAGTTAAATATTGAGAAAAAAATATGATCTGGAAAATATAAGAATGCAAAGGGAAATAATGGCAATAGCTTCACCTTTTGCTGACAGCTTTATCCATTTTCTTGATGACAGTGGCTCCCTTTAGGGTATATTTTCTTCCATTTTCTTTTTCTTAACTTTTTATTACTAGAATAGTGAGAGTTTTAAAAATATTTTACATATTCTTATGAGAGTGTAAAGGGGTATGTGCAAGTGTGTTTATGAGCTCAAATAATTTGAGATCACAGAGAATCTACATGGATAAACAGCTATTTTATTTCATCACTCTTTATCTATCTCTGATTCTTCCTCATGTCATTCAGATAGATGACAAGGAGTGAGTTAGTCTCGGCTGCAGGTGCTGGCATATATGTGAGAAGTCTTTCACTGAACACGTGCAGTAAGTCATTAGGTCTTGGTGAATGAGGGTGTAATAGGTATATGTAATTGCTTCTGTTTGCACGCCCTAGTTTACAGAGGCATTTGTCATAACCGTCTCCTTATCAAGCCATATGTCTTCCCCTGCTTTGACTATTTTTTTTTTTTTCGAGACAGGGTTTCTCTGTGTATCCCTGGCTGTCCTGGAACTCACTCTGTAGACCAGGCTGGCCTCCAACTCAGAAATCCGCCTGCCTCTGCCTCCCAAGTGCTGGGATTAAAGGCGTGCACCACCACCGCCTGGCGCTTTGACTATTCTTAATTTCTAGAAGGTTCTCCTTTACATTCTCACATTTTGTTCTTGTCTCTTCATCTCGTGGATCCTGCAGGTCATGCTAACTTGTTTTTGCCTTTAAGGTTCCAGCTTAGGAGATATTTCCGGTACGATTACTATGCCCCGCCCACAATGGCTAGACTTTCTGGTCCTATCCTTGGTGGCTAGATTCCTTGGTTGTGATCCCATGGCTTTGTGGCATATCAATCATTCAGGCTCCTGCAGCAAACAAGGGCATCATCTACGAAGGTCATAAAGTGTTCCTGTTGTCCTTGACAACAGGTATGGAGAAAGCTATGGGAGCATCACAGCCAACTTGAAGCCTGAGAGATGGACTAATAGCCATTGCAAGTTAGGGGGCTTTGTATAGAAGCTTCAGTGGGGAGCAATGCTCCGCCCATCTTCTGCCAGGGACCTTCACACTCTCTGTTCTCTCCCTAGAGTCTCCTACTGCTTAACCGCATAGAAGCCAAGAAGCTAAGGAGCCCTTTGACACCATTGATGAATGACAGTTCTAGGGTCATCTGACATGGGAGTGTCCTCCCAGAAGGCAGGCAGCATGTCCAGTACCTGCTCGTTTGTGTGATCATGCATGGTGCCATTTTGGTCTCCTAAATATCCTCGTAAGACTGTTGCATTCAGAAACCATATCTGACCTTTCTGGGGCAGTGTGCCTCTAGGAAACTCCTTGAAGAAGGCAAGAGTTTCTTTTATTCCTCAAATCTGTATTTATAATCATGAAGAATGAGAAATTAGCACTTCCCCCACTCAAGGAGGCCAGCATGGCAAGCCAGGGCCAGTCAGTCATTCTTAGACAGGCACACAAGGAGGCAAGTGTGGTAGTGCACACCTGTCTGCCCTGAACACTCAGGAGGCTGGGTAGGAATATCTGGAGTCTGAGGCCAACCTTGACTACATAGGAAAAAAATGAAGAAAAGAAAAGTAAGCAGGTTCTTAGGTGGATTTCATTAACACAGTGGATGAGTCAGGGTTCTCTAGAGCCACAGAACTTAAGGAATGATTAACTATATATATATATAATTATTTATATATAAATATATATTTATACATATAATATATATTGTATATATGTGGAATTAGGATGACTTACAGGCTTAAGTCCAGCTAATCCAACAATGGCTAGCTGTGAAAGGAAAGCCCAAGAATCTAGTAGCTGCTCATTCCCACAAGGCTGGGTACCTTAGCTGGCCTTCTGTATATTCTGGAATCCTGAAGAAGTCGGCCCCAATGCCAGTGAAGGAGTGAATGTGATAGCAAGGTGGGCAAGCAGGCAAAGAGGAACAGACCCTTCCTTTTTCCATTGTCCACTTATAGGCTTCCAGCTGAAGGCACGGCACAGATTAAAGATACATCTTTCTGCCTCAAGATCTGGATTAAAGGTGAGTGTCTTTTGGTCTCAAGATCCAGGTCAAAAGGCATGCCCTCCATTTCTGGATTGTAGTACATTCCAGATACAGTCATGGTGACAACCAACGATGGCCATTAAACACAGAGAAAAAAGTGGAATTATGCAAAACAAGTGGAAACAGGAAATTCTACCTCACTGTACACTTCTCAGCGTATAAAGTTCTGTGTCCTGTATGGGAAAAATTTTAAGAAAAGCTGGGTCAAGTGTCAAGTCTTATCCTGAAGAGACGGTAGCAAACTTCTCAGAGAATTTGTCTTGGAAGAGTAGCCAGGCTAGTAGGTACTGACTCTGTTCAATATGAAAAAGAGGCTGACAGCTTATTTAAAGTTACATCAGGAGCAGCTGGATGGCTTTTCTCAACCATTCCCCAGCATCCCATCATTCTCCTTGGATACAAAGCCCCATTTTCGACACTCTGACCCAGGGTGAGTTATTTTGCAGGCACAGCAACTTTCACATGCATGAGACTCTCCCACGGAGCAAGAATGAATGAGCATTCCTCTCTTCTAGGTCCAGGCAAGCTCGAGGGCTTCCCAGAGTCTTTACAAAAATCACTTAGCTATTTAATGTGTAAGTATGGGTACCATGTGCATGCTTGGTGCCCACCAAGGCCAGAAGACGACACTGGATCCCCTGGAACTGGAGTTACAGATGGTTGTCAGTTGCAGTTGTGGATGCTAGGAATTGAACCCAGCATCCCATGGAAGAGCAGCCAGTGCTCTTAAACCATGACTGATTTGAGAACGCAGCCTCTAGAGTTTTCTTTTGCAAGAGTAGCCTTTGTTATTGGTTGTACTTTCCGGCTGGGATGATATTAAAATGTACTTTGTAGAGCCAGAGATCTGAGAATAACCCATTCAACTGCCCCCTTCTACCTCTACCTCTTCTAACCCCTCCCCTTTCACTCCTCCTTCTCCTCCTAGCCTGGTGTTGCTAGGGAACTATCTGATGGACAGCTGGAGAGAGGCATCAACTGCCAGGATTCTAGAGTCACCACAGCAGGTGCAGTCAAGAGGGTAGTTTCTCTTTACAGGGCACAGGTTGCCATAGTTGGCTGAGCTGGTTTGAGGGATGACTCTGGGGTTGGGGTGAGGAGTGGTTAGGAAAAGGGCAATGTATCCTGCTAAGTAGTTTGGGTTCGGATGTTTATACTGTGTGCGTCCTAGCACTGTATCCTAGACTGCTAGAGCAAGTTTTATGGACTGGAAGGCATAGATGTTTCCAGCAGCTAAATAAGGGACATCCAACCAATGTTCTTTCTCCTTCCCTCCCTCTATCCTTGACAGGATTCTATGTAGCCCAGGCTGGCCTCAAAGTTAGTTATGTAGCTGAGGATATTCTTAACCTTCTGATCCTCCTCCCTCTTCCTTTCTGAGTCCCAGGACTACAACAATGTACCATTATGGGCAGTATTGAGGAGGGCACCCAGGGGCACATGCATGCTAGGACAGTATCCTGCTCTTGCTGGCCCTCATGCTTAAAAGCCTCAGTCTGAGGTTAGTCTCAATGGGAAGTACTGGGGGTGAAGGGTGAGGGTTTGGGGGACAGAGAAGTGAAGTACAGCTGGAAAGTCCAAGTTTGGATACCCTCCCCCTCCCACCCCCCCACCCCCCCAAGCTGGAAGTGACCTGTAAGCGCCTCGGGCAGAAGCCAGAAGCTGAAGAGAGCCTGTCCTTAACCTGCAGAGCCGGCAGCTCAGGGATGTACTAATGTACAGACTCAAAAGGAGACCGTGGACCTCAAAGTCCCTCATCATCTTCCTCCAGTTTTTGGAAGGAGGCCGGGAGGTCATGATGCTGGTTGCTATGAGGGCTGTTGCTAATCTGAGGAAGATGGCTCTGTGGCTAGGTGGGCTTTATGATTAGCAAAGCCTCGTCAGGAGGAAGAGCAGGGAGCCACGTGCCTGAGGAGAACAAAGCTTCATGATTTCTTTTTCTTTCCTTTGAGAGTGAGGACCTTTGAAACTCCTGTAACTCACATGACTTCAACAGCTATTTACTTAGTCTTCCCGGGAAACTTGCTCTTATCACTGGTGGCTGAGCCTGCCCCGGGGTGTTATTGTCTGTTAGAGAACCTTGGAACTTTCCCTCGAACCCCTCTAATCCACCAGATACTGACCATAGTACCCTGCGGCTGATAAGAGTCTTTTCTGCCCAGAAGTGTCCCTTAGATGTCTTTTCAAAGCTCTGATGAGCAGCTGACAGGTGGCACAATAGAATCAGAATTTTGAGGGTGGGTCCCAGGCTCAGGAGTGTTTTAAACTCCCTCATGACTCTGATTGACACTGCCAAGGAGGAAGGCTGGCATGAGGTTATGAGCACATCCTGATTACTTGGACTTGACTTTGTGCTACTGGTCAGTTTTCCCCCCTATCCTCCACCTCAGTTTCTTCATATGTGAAATGGGAACAAGAGTGCTACTACCATACACCGTGAGATTTAGGCACATTGAAATGTGGCTGTCACATGTCAGCGTTCTCTGTGTTTGCCACTTATGATGTTGAGGAGCACATATATAAGAGAGACAGTGACAAGGGGAATGGGCAGGGTGGCCAAGGAACTCTAGCAAGGGCCTTAAGGGATGAAGGTGTAAAGACTAGAGATGCTCCTCCTGGGGAGGAGAGGACTTTGTTTTAAACATGGTGCCTCCAGATTCCTCTCAGGTGGGAAGGATCGTGGCTGCCTCTGCAGAGCTACGGAGGAAAGAACAAAGGGTCACAGTGGAAGGTTTCCAGAGCCATCCATCCACCGTCAGGTTGACTGTGTCAAGTGAGACTATCCAGATACTGGGTCCTCTCATCGGAGGGACTTGGGCATCCATGGACTTTTATAACATCTCACTGTTCTGGAGCCAACTTGTCATGGCTGTGGAGAAATGGTTACAAATCTCCAGAAATGAAGCTGGCTTCCCTTTTCATAAGGGAAGCCCCTCTTCCATGCGTATCGTGTGACCATTCAGTCACTTCCTCTGTATGTGCTTGCAGATGGCCCTATCCTTGGCCTGTGCCATCCTTCCCACCCATACTATTGTTCTGCTTTCAGACTAGTAGATCTGGTCACTTCCTCAGACTCTTTGTCTTTGGTGACCTCCCCATCTTCCCCATCTCTGTGATTCAGTGCCTAGCCACACCCTTGGGCCATACGGCTTGTGGGAGGCTCTTCCGTCCCTTAAGTACCCTCTGCAGCTATAGCTCCGGGCCCTTCCATGGATCCCATTCTGATCCAGTCTCCCAATGGCTTCTCCCTAGTTTTTGGCATCTTGGTTTCGTGCTGGCTGGATCTGTTCCTCCCTTCTTGGAATTTGGATTCCTTAGTGAGGTGATTTAGCAAAGTTCTCAAAAGCATCTCATTCCTTACTCTTTGACTTTTTACTGAGTCTCCTTGGACTACCCTTTCATCTCTTCCTCACCTTAAACTGCTGAAACCTGTTGAAGAGACTTTGGGCCCCCGGCAGTAACCGGACCCCCTGTGTGTTCCTGCCTCGACTCTCCTGGTGCCCGCAGGCATCTTCCCTCCACTCCATTTTTAGCTCCTATCGGGTTCCAGCAACAGCTGCTCTGAATCCTTTCCACTCTGCTCCAGCCCTAGCTGACCCTGCTCGCCTCGTCTCTGAGACAGAGGTGGGAGCCGTCCCAACGTGCCACTGCGATTTGGGTTTTGCTTTTCTTTTAAAACATAGACGACTTCTTTACTCTTCTCATCCTATCTGGGAAAGAAACGTCCCTTACTTTTTCTAGCTTTCTCTCTGTGCTCCTAATTCGTCATATCTTTGTCGATTACGACTTTGTTCAGTTACCATCTCTTGTAATTTCCAGCCCCCCTTGGCTCTGACTCCGAAATCTTGGACTTTCTTTAACTTCCTTTATTTTAAAACACAACCCAGAGCCCTTCTTTGGTCTTTCTCCTCCATTTCTCCATCCTCTAGTGTCTCCTGATTCTCTCCCGCCCTGTCCTTCTTGGCCACACTCAGATGATGTTCCTACAATATGCCTTGCCGTTTTTCATCTTCCCTGGGCTGCACACCATCTTGGGAAGTAGGGCAAAGCCTGGTATTGGAGCCAATGGTGCAGGGGTTAGAATCCTGGCTCTTCCCTATGTGAATAATAGAACCTCATTTGGCCTAACACTAAACACCCCAAGGTCTGATTTCCTCCTGTGGACAATGGAAGCTGCAGTACCTAATTTCCTGGATTATTGTGAGTATCAAATGAAGATACAACTTTCAAATGCTAAACATCTAGTTGATGTCTACCCCTTGATTTAGCTACTACTGATTCCTATGATGTGTCTGCTTTCTCTGATCCCTCACCCACCTCCACAGCCAAGTTATACCTCTCTATGTGTACCAGTTGGGCCCAAGCCTAGTTCCTTTTCTCTCTGAACTGTTTCCCTTTAGTGTACAGTAGATGCTGTGTTCCATTTTTTTTTTAAACAAGATCATTTGTACATAGTTATATGAGTGCTTGCAAAGCAGAAAGGCTGTGGAGTTAGGAGTAATTGAGAATCTTAAAAATAATAATAATAGCTTTTTGGTAAGTGTGTTAGCTTATGGCTAGTATACTCTGATAGTGAACAAATAAGAACAAAACTCTAAGCTGACCTCTCGCCCCTCCGTGACCATATTCTTTAGCCAGGTAGAATTTACTACGTAATAAGATTTATAATAAAGGCTCTATAAAGGACTCCTGAACAAGAGCATGTGACTGAGCAAACGTTAAGGCCATGGGTGGAAAAGCATTTCCCTTTAGGTTGCTGAGGTCGGATTGTGGCAAGTCTTTAAGATAATCCTCACCCGACGGGACTGACCTCAGTTCATATAGATGGAATGAAACGGTCAGAGAGCTGACATCTGAGGCTTCATCCCGCCTGAACCAACTCAGACTGGTGACCGCATGCTTTGGGTACGATGCAGTTCTCACATGGGTATGGAAGAGGCCAAGGATGCCTGACCATCAGGGCTGAGCTGGAACAAAGTTCTTTCAAGGGCCTGACTCTTTGAGCAAGTGTGATCGTTAATTTATTTGATCAGGAGATAAATATTTAGCATGGCAATGCGGATTTGGTTGGTGTGGGGGCCCTTGGAATACAGAGTCAGCTCTAATCTTACTAAAGCTGGGGCTGCCTGGGTAGGCTCCTCTGGGGGAAGGGAAGGCAGATGCCTGGAAGCGGGCTGTAGGCTGGACGGCTGTCTGGGCTTAGTGGCTGTCAGAGAGGGCTGTGTAAGGGACAGTCTTCAGCAGCAGCTGCACTTGCTGTGCTGGCAAGGCGCCTTCACGTGGTTCCCCTCGTCAATGAGTCTCTGGGCTTGTCACATGATCTGTAGGCAGCCTGAGGTGCCTCCCTCTACACATATGGGTTTCCTCCCATTCATCTTTCAACCTGGAAAGGGTCATACCATTAGAAGCAAGATCTCAAAAAGCATGCCACACTGGAAAAAAAAAAAACAAAAAACATTTGCTTTGGGCCATATATGTATTATTCTGTAAACTTTCCTGGGAAGGGATCTATTTTATGTGTCTGTTGTGTTCTATGTAGAGCTTTCCTCCTCAAGGCCGATACCTTAGAAACCTGGGTCTATTTATTAACCTCAAACCAATATTCAGCAATGAACACAGTTGTGTACATTCAGGCAAATGGGCCTGGATTTTGTCTACCATAGCTGTCCCTTGGTATCTAAGGGGCTTGGTTTCAGGATGTTAAAAATCAATGGCCGCTTACATCCTTCACGCGAAGTAGTGTAGCATCACCAGAGACCCTGCACCCACCTTTCCACATTAAATCACTTGCGGATGGTGGCTATCTAACACAGTGTGACTGCTGCATGAATAGCTGCCGAGCTGGATCGCTTGGGGATTGACAAGATAAACTAGCCTGTAGATGTTCAAGCATGGAGGCAGGTTCTTCTCCCCTGAAGGGTTTTTGATCCATAGTTGGTTGGAACCACAGATGTAGGACTCTTGGGTTGGAAGGGACAACTGTATCCTCTCAAAACCAGATGCAGATGATGGAGAGTGGTGATAACTACCCCTTTTTTTTTTTTTTTTTTTTTTTTTTTGTGCCGTGACCTCTTCCTGGCTAAGCTGCTTCAAGGTAGAAACGAGCTCATCTTCCTCGTGGCCCAGAGGCTAGGGCTTTGCCTTCTGCATATGTGCTGGGTAACCGGGACACATGTGGGAGCCACGGACTCGGACTGTGTAGTCACTGTCCTTGAAGATCATGCAGACGTGCCTCACTGACTGCAGGATGTTGCATCCAGAATCCAGACTCCTACCCTACAAGGACAGGGAAGTCACACTACAGCCATCTAGTAAGCAGAGGACGAAAGGGCCTTAAGGAGTCTTCCTCAGCTCTATCTTGCTGATGGAACATTTTTTTTTTTTACACTTCCAGTTGTCTAAGGTATGGGGTTACTTGTCAGAAGCCTGCATGAGGGGACTGGATTTATTATTATTCGTCTTTCTCTCTTTTTATAAGACTGAGCAGTTGTCCCCCATCCCTTTTTCTCATTTTAAAGATTTATTTATTTATTTCATGTATGTGAGTACACTGTCACTGTCTTCAGAAACACCAGAAGAGGGCATCGGATCCCCATTATAGATGGTTGGGAGCCACTGTGTGGTTGCTGGGAATTGAACTCAGGACCCTCCGGAAGAGCAGTCCGTGGAGCCATCTCTCCAGCCCCACCGTGAGTCTCGTTGTAGACAAAGCAGAGAACTGGAGAGGTCTTGTATCCTAATGCTTTCTCAAGGTGAATCAAGACTGGGGAGGGAGAGATTGTCGCCTGAGAGCAGGTGATAGTCTAAGCTTTCGAAGGCAGGGAGCCATCTTGAGCCCCATCTTGAAATCTCATCTCTTTGTTTCACCAGGGAGCTCATCGGCAACTACAACGTGTGCGTTCTTGTAGACAGTTTGGTTAAAAGGCACTCAGCAATGCCCTCATGGAGCCCGGGTCATGATGTGGGATGTGTGGCTGGGGCTGACAGCTCCCAGGGGCCTGTTCACACCTGGCTTGATGCCTCCTGCATCTGTGGGGGGTGGGAGTCGGGGTGGGGCAGGGCAGGGCAGGAACGAGTTGCCTTGGCTTATGGACCATAAGGTTTAGGCTCTGAGATGGAAAATGACTTCAGAGTTTGTCCAGGAAGGAAGGGAAACCATGTTTGATAGATTAGTTAAGTAAGCTGTTGCCTATTGGTAGAATGAAAAAGGAGGAAAAGAAAGTCAAATATACTCTCCTTTACAATGAGCTTCAAAGAGCACCACTGGTCTCAAGTATAAGAATGTCTGCCTACTGGGGGCGGAGCTTAGGTGGATATTTCATCATGTGCCATTGTGTAGAGTCAAATGTTTGATTTCATAGAGAGCAAGAAACAATTGAGATTTGCCTGGACATGGCTCAGGCTAGGGAGCAGTAAAGGCAAATAGCTAGGAGCCTGTAAAGAGATTTTGTTGGATGAACTACCCCACCCCAATCTAACTCACAGAGAGCCAAGCTATTAAGAGAATAGCTTACCCAAGAGCCCTTCTTCCCCTTTGACAAGTGTAATCTGGCTGAATCCCCACACGTGCCTTTTAGTTTTGTATCTTTTAGCTCTTCCTGGGAAACTCCTGAGAAGAACATAAAAGGAACGGGACTCCAGAGGCACACTCGATCAATTTCTGATCAGCTAAAGAAATCTTTGCTAAAACTCAACAGGTATGCTGGTGTCTGTTGTTCAGGGGGCCTTGAGATTGAGTGTAGCCTGAAACAAAATAGCAGAATGGGCAGAAGTAAGTCCTACCACCTCTCTCTCTCTCTCTTTCTCTCTCTCTCTCTCTCTCTCTCTCTCTCTCTCTCTCTCTCTCTCTCTGGCCCATTTTATTGGGTATCACTTATATGTGTTCACTAAATATTGCCATGTGGTCATATGAGATGGCCCCAGCTGCCAGGTGAAACTTACTAGTCCATTTGTGACCACCCAGTCTTGTTTGGATACCCAAGGATCTTGACTAACGCAGGTGAATGAATGCTCATTCTAGACTTAGATTTACATATTTGGGAATAGAGCAGAAAGCGTCATTGTAATTTGAACACTATAATGTTTCATCATCTGATTAAGGAATCTATATGACAGGTGCAATAAGATGCTGTACTGTAGGGAACTACGTCTTGCCACACAAAAGGTCGTGGAATGATTAAAATCAGAACACACACACACACACACACACACACACATCTATGCCTCCTTACACACTTACACACATGGAATGGAATGGAATAGAATGTAAAGGAACAGATTTGCTGTTACAGGCAAAGCCTTCCTGGGTGCATTTCTATAACAGAATCATCCAGTTCTTAGACTCTGGAGCTAGAAATGTTATTTAGGAGGTTGACGGAAGGAAGTGAGCAAAGACTGGAGGAATTGCTTACATATTGTGAGTGTAATTTAATGAAATTCAATGAAAATATTGTATTTTACTCTAATAGGATGTATAATCTCTCCACATCTTAGCCACAAATAGTGAATGGGTACATTCCTGAGTGAGGATCCCCCCCCTTTGAGAGTTTTGAGTTTCATATAATGTATTTTGACCATATTCATCCTCCAACTTTGTGTCTCTTCTATTTTAAACTCTTTAAGACTAGTTTGTGCTGTCTAAGTCCTCTCAGATCTGCGGTCTTTCCCTGGAGCTGCCTTGATTCACCAGGGGCTACACTCTTAGAGAAAGCTCACTCAACTTCTCCCAACAACTACCAACTGCTCCACAGCTGGGCTGGCATGGTGGGCTCTGTCCCTTCCTATGCGTCCTATGTTTGGCTTGAGCTTACATGAGGTTTTTCTGAAAGAACTATGCTGAGCAGGTTTTTAAAAGGGATTTAAAAAGAAAAAAATCTGTTAAACTCTTTGTTAGGTTTCCAAAATGAAACGTTTTAGTGTATGTATGTAAGTAGTTCCCAAAGTAAAAGTTAGTTTGTGATGCTGTACAGGTTAGGTTTTTTATTTCAGCTTGGCTTAAGCTAAGGTCATGAGAGAAGGAGTCATCTCAGTTGGGAAAATGATTCCATGAGACTAGCCCATAGGCAAGACTGTGGGGCATTTGTTCTTGATTAATGATTGACGGGTGTGGGCCCAGGCCACTGTGGGAGGTGCTATCCCTTGGGCAAGTCTTGGGAAGTAGAAGAAAGGTGAGTCTGGAGAGCAATCCAGCAAGCAGCATTCCTCCTTGGCTTCTGATTCACTTCCTGTCTCTAGGTTCCTGCCTTGAGTTTCTGTCCAGACTTCCCTCCAGGATGGACCGTAACCCACAAGATGGCATGGATCCGTACAGACCTCACAGGTTGCTTTTGGTTATGGCCTTTATCTCAGCGATAGAAAGCCAGCCGAAACAGGTCCTGGGCTTCGTGGTGAGAGAGGAAACATAAATGCCATCGTTAGTGTTGCCACAGAATCAGTCGCTCTTCAACACATCTAGAATTGTCCTAGTGTACGACACTGAGGAGGGATCTTGGTGGTGTTTATCAAGACAAGATCACTGGTATCTCAGGCTGGCCTCAAATAGCATGTATAGAGGATAACTTGAAGTCCTAATCCTCCTGCCTCCACCTTCCAAGTGCTGGGACCCCCACACCCAGACAAGCAGTATGCTTCAATGCTAACTTACATTTTAAATGATTATTAAATACAGCTATTTAACCAGAATGTTGACTACTGGGAATGATTAGGTATGCTACCTTTAAAAAAACAAGGTAAAACAAAACTTAATTTTTTTTTGCTCACAAAATGTCTTGCTGACCGCCCGTACTATTTCTAGGCTCTTTATTTGACAACATGGTAGAAATGTTGTGTATTCTACACAAGGGTGCTCAGGCGGAAAGGATGAGGCCCATGGGATTCCTTTTTTCTTCCTCACTTCCTGCCCAGTCCCCCACTTCTTCCTTACTTTTGGTTTCTAAATTTATTTTGCTATCACCATTATCTAAATTAATATTATATTTATTATACCAATGTTAACATCACATTATTTATTATATTGACAGCAACTTAATTAATATAATTGATATAATAGCAATATTATATTAATTATGAATATTACAATATATAATTATACAATACACAATTAATTGCATAATTAAATATAATCAATTGTGTATTATTATGATTAAATGTTATATTATATATTATTATAACATATACTATATAACATATAACATGTAATATGTAATATAACACTTATTTTTATTTATTTTATTTAATGAAATAATAATTTAAATACTTTTATTTATTATTTATTATTATAGTATATAGTAATATATCACATATATAATATATTACACATTATTATATATTATTATGATAAATTGTAATTACATATGATATACCATATCATGTATAGTTATACTAATACCGGTATTATTTGTCATAGTAATATTATTGTAATTATATGTGTGTGTGTGTGTGTGTGTGCAGACATGTGTATACCATGATGAGCATGCTGAGGGCAGATGGTGACTCTGAGGAATCATTTCTCTCTCTCTACCATGGATTCTGGTGATAGAATGGCTGTTAAGGCTTGCAAGGCAAGTACTTTGACCTTCACTGATCTATCACTGTTACGAGGCACCGTGACTAAGGCAGCTCTTGCTCATGGCAGGAGCTTGGCAGCACTTACGGTGCTAGAACAGTATCTAAGAGCTACATCCTGACCTGAGGGCAGAGAGGCAGAGAGAGGCAGAGAGAGAGAGAGAGAGAGAGAGAGACAGACAGACAGACAGACAGACAGACAGACAGACTGATGTGAGCTTTTGAATCAGAAGCCAATCCCCAGTGACACGTCCTCCAACAAGGCCACACCGCCTCAACTTTCTCCTTGATGACTGAGCATTCAAATATATAAGACTATGGGAGTTGTTTTTATCCGGACCACCACACTTGGAACCACTTCCCTCAACTTCATTTTGGTTTTGTGTGGAAAGATGACTTATATCCCAGACTGGGTTTTACACTCGCTATACTGCTGAGGATGACCCTGAGCTCCTGAGCCCTCTTTTCCACAATGGAGCCTTCGGGGGTCTTAGGATTTCATTAGGTAAATGTTACCTGGGGCTTGTCTCATGCTAGCTAAGCCAGTTGGTAAGACAGTTAAGTGTTATACCAAGGACCTTGTCTTCCCTCTGTACTCATGACTGTGGAAGTGTGTGACAGGATCAACTCTGTCAGTCTAGGTTTTGGAATGATTGTAATGGACCGTGTTGGGTGGAAGAGGCAAAGACAATAAACTTGCTATTTAATCTACAAAGAGGGTGGGGGTTATTTGTTTCATTTACAACCTAATCTATCCTGATACAATATCCTTTTGCATGCTTTTGGTATGATTGGTCACCCATAGTCCCAAGCATGTAAAAGAGAAATAGAACTGAGTTCAAATAGGGTTTCCAGCTAATCTATGTGAAAAATCTCAATGATTTGTAATCCAACTGATCTGTATCTTTCTCTCCTCCTTCAGGGCACTGGTCCAGACCACTCACACTTAGGATTGTCACAAAACCTCCTCTCACTTTCCTCCCAATCTATGTTTGCCATCCCAACCTCCTTCCTGAATCCAATCCCAGAATACCTCTTATAAAAGTCACGTTTTAGTTTTAAATAATACATTTGGACTTTCTTGTTAACAAATTACTTTTTCTTTCTTAAGTATTTAAAAATATTTATGTGTGTGTGTGCGCGTGTGTGCATGTGTGTGCATGTGTGCACATGCACACTATTTGCCTATGTGTGCATCACGTGTACACAGTGCTCAAGGGGGAAGAAGAGGGCCCCCTCCTATAGCTAGACTTAGAAGTGGCTGTTAGCCACCTAAGGTGAGTGCTGGGAATCAAACCAGGATCCTTTGCAAAAGCAGCAAGTGCTCTTAACTGCTGAACCATTTCTCTGGGCACTTAGTTATTCTTCATCCCAAAGGATCAGGAATCGCTTGAGAATCACTGTTAACCCTTTGCCAAAGGTCCTCCCTCTGAGTGGGTAGGTCATAGTGTTTTGCACAGAAGGGGAGGGCAGGTGGCAACATGATGCCCAGAGAATTAGAACATAAGGCACTACCTTATCTGCAGGGGATGTTTCCACCCAGCAGTGAAGCACTGGCCAACTGTGAGGCATATCCTGACTTCTAACCCAGTCTCTGGGAATACAGTGCATCTGAAGCTTGCTTAATCAAAAAGTCCGTCTGGCTAACACATCTCATGGTTCACTCGTTTAATGGTGAAACCACAGGTATATTCTTAAGAGGCCTTGGGATATTAAAAACTAAATTAAAAAAAATAATTGTTGGGATTGTTTAAATAGTAGGAATATACACAGCACTGCTATAGGTGTATCTGAAATGACTTTGGAGGTTCATGACTAAAGACTTGATCTCCAGTGTGGCACTGTTGAAAGGTAGTAGAGACGTTAAGTGATGGGTTTGAGAGTCTTTGTGGGTATGTCCCGACCAGGATAGAGTGTTTCTGGCCTTCCTTTCTCTCTTTTTATTTGCTCCCATCATGATGTCCTGCCTCACCTTAGGGTGGGAGCAACGTGGCTAATCAGTCACAGACCGAAACTTCTAGAACTTATTAAAGCAAAACTCCTTTTCCTTATGGCTGTTTATTTTCACCATGTGTTTAGTAATGGAAAGCTAACATACCCTCAGTTTTAAAAAAAAGATTTTTTTCTTGTAGATATTTTCATAATAAAGATACTTAATGAATTTAATTAGTAACAGAAGTCTGTAATCAAAACTGACAAAGACAATCTTACAACTACAGAAGGAACTCTGTGAAGCACACAAGACGAACAAGGTAATTATTAGTGTATTTATGAACCAGGAATTGTTGCATAGTTCAAGGCTACTGAAGGTAAGGAGAGAGGCAGAGTGGTGCCTGGGCAATGAACCACTGAAGTCAAGTGTGCCGGTGGCTTCTCTCTCCATTTGGTAGCAGGGCCTGATGTAATCCTTTGAAAATCAAGTACGACAAGTGTCACAATTTGAACGCACCCTCCCCCTCCCCAGAGGTCACATACTAGATGAAAACTCATTTCCAATAAAATCATGATGGGATGGAAGGCCCAATGGAAGGTCATGAAGGTACCAACATCATGAGTGGATTCATGTCATCACTAGGGGATGGGGTTCTTCATAGAAGGGCAACTTTAGGGCTGAAAGGATGGCTCAGCAACTCAGACTGCTTGATGCTCTTGTGGAGGACTGGAGTTCAGTTCCCAGCATTTATAGCTGGGCAGCTCACAAATACTGTAATTCCAGAACCAGTATAGCACCAGATTCCATCATCTTTTCGTCTCCAGTGGCCCTTGTACATAATTATAAGACCACATTCCTTAATGAGGGCTTAATGGCAGTTAATGGCTGCTGGAGAAGGTGGAGTCATCTTTCTGATATGTCACTTCATACCCATGCTCATGAAAGCAACCCTAATTAAGCTCAGGAGTCATTAAAAACATTTTTAAAAAAAAAGACATTTAGATAGAAGAGTCTCCTGGGAAGAATGGGTTAACAGATAAAAAATGGCTAAGGGGGGATATGATCAGATCCACTAAATAATACATGAGGTTGCCTAATAATAAGTACTAATATTTCATTAAAACATGCCAGCCTGGCTGGGTGTGGTGGCGCATGCCTTTAATCCCAGCACTCAAGAGACAGAGGCAGACAGCTCTGTGAGTTCAAAGTCAGCCCTGGTCTGCAGAGTGATTCCAGGCCAACCAGGGCGGCATTGTGAGATCTCACCACAAAACAACAGCAAAGCTTGAATGAAAAGGTGTTGTGTGAGGAGTGGCGTTCATGGGGTGACTACCATTTCTGGACCAATCAGCAGAAAGGACACACATTGCTCAATGGGTCCTGAGCCACAGTTGGGTAGGAGCAAGGTGGTAGGGTGGCTAGAGGAAACAATGGTGCATTGTATAAAGTCTTTCAAGAAGGCATTTGGAACGGTTTCACTACAAGGAAATGGGCCGAGGGCCGGTTTAGCAAGTGTAGGATATGGGCTTGATCATCTCCGGCACCACAAAAAAGAAAAAAAGGATATGCTTATCTTAATTTAAATATTACAAAGTGTATATATGTACCAAATACCATATGGTGCCCTGTACGTATGCACAGTTCTTATGTTTTAACAAATCAGTTAAAAGTGGAAATTTAAAATTAAAAAAAAAAATGAGTTGAACAAAAAGAACATGATCTTGGTCTTTCTAAGGTAGAGTGCTGGTCTCCAATGCAAACAGTGGCCCTTGAAAGAGCAAGCTTCAAGGAAGGACAGGCAGGGGGCATCGTGAAGCCTGTCAGAACTGTGTGGGCCTTGTCCAAGGGGAAAAAGGAGCTGCCACTTGTAAGAACTGAGTGCCCAGCACAGTGTGTCCGTCCTGTTTGGAAGTGTTCCCAAAAGGACTTGTGAGCTATGTGGTATCAAGTACTTCACTTCATCCAGTGAGGAGGAGGTGAGAGCTGGAAATGAGTATTGGGCAAGGGAGGGAGGGGGAGGAGATGGAGGGGGGGGGGGAAGGAGAGGGAGAGAGAGAGAGAAGAAAAGGGAAGGAGGGAGGGAGAGAGACTGAGAGAGGGAGGGAGGGAGAGAGGGAGATTGGGAGATAGAGATAGAGAGAGCGGGGAGGGGGAATAGGAACAGAGCGGAAGGAAAGATCGAGCAGCACTGCACAGACAGTTCTAGAACAGATTGTGGTTGGGACTTCCAGTTCTGCACAATAGTTTAGGATCACAGATGGCTGGTTCTAGACAGAGTCGGAGTCGTACTAAAAGCGGAGAAAGGTCACTTTCACCCAAAGAGAAAGGCAGAAAGCCTGACTTGCAGCAGAAGGGAGCCTGCTTCAGTGAGTGGTTAACCCTTGTCCAGAGGAGACAGAAGGTGCCTGTCTTCTGAGGGCTCTTGGAACCCTTCTTGCCAGTGCTTCCTCCTACACAGGGCTCCGCCCTCACAGCTGGAACGCATCCTGCTGCTGGGGGCCCACAGGTGCCACACACTCCTTGTTATGGCACACATTAATCCACACGGTCAGGTCAGGATTGTTGCTGGGGAGCTCTAGCAGGCAAGGAATTCCAGTGGGTCGGAGACAAGTTGGTGTAAGTGCTGGCACTGGCGCGGCTCACCTGTTGTGTGATTAAGTCATGAGCTGCCGCTTGTTGCCTTTGGGACGAGGCCAGGCAGCATTTGTTCAAGGGAAGAAAGAACAAGGCTCTGTGTGCTGTGTGACTATATCAATAGTCACGGACGGACGGACGGGCAAACAGATTCCAGCAGAAGGGAAGAATGGGAAGTGGGAGGTGGGGACAAAGCGGCTGTGTTGAAAGGTACCTTCATCAAGAATGGGTTGGTGGCAAGGAACAAACACCTCCTTAGCAGGGAGCAGAAATGGGATCTGTTGATGGTGTTGGGGAACTCTCAGGAGGCATGGGAGGAAGGTGATGCTGATGTCATGGGAACTGGAGGCCTCTCTAGGAGCACCTCACTCCCTGACCTGCTCTCTCACCTCTTGGGTATGTCAACCTCATTCCTCTTTCTTGACAGAATGCTTCTTTCCAAGGCTTCTCTCTTATGACTTGGGCCTGTATGAGGATGGCGGTTGCCATGGTGCCCAGGAGTCCTCTGCCTCAACACAGTCTTAGGATACTCCCCAGCAAGACACCCAGTGTTCTCCAGTGATGGATCCAACAGTCCCAGGGAGACCTTTAGTAGTCTTTAGTAAAGCACTCAATATTCCCCAGTGAGGCCCCTAATGCTCTCCAGGGAGATACTCAGTACTCTCTGTCAAGATCTGCTCTTTCAGGAATTCTTTGAAAATGACTCCATGTGTGTGTGTGTGTGTGTGTGTGTGTGTGTGTGTGTGTGTGTTTGTGTGTATGTGTGTGTGTGTGTGTATGTGTGTGTGTGTAGATGGTATGCCACAGGACAAATGTAGATGTCAGAGGGACAACTTGTGGGAGTTAGTTCCCTTGCTCTACCATGTGGGCGGGTCCTGGAATTGAACTTAGGTCTTCAGACTTGGTGGCAGGCTCCTTTACCCGCTGACTCATCTTGTTGGCCGTATTTTCAGGAAGTCTTAAGATGGGTGCCCTTATGGCTCTAATCATCTGGAGCCAGCAAACGCGACTCTGGGGTGAGCTTCCTGTCTCTGGCTTAGCGCAGGAGGTAAGTTCTCTGAGAATGAGTAGGAAGGGAGTCAACACGGTAGATGGAGGGAAACACAGATACTTGTAATATAAAAGCCTTGTATGAGCACTGATTGCTGGTTTGGGGTGGACACTGGTGTACGTGATGGCACTGACTCTGGCTCCGGGGAAGCCAGGCTCTACAGAGGTCGGGATATGGCCGTGGCTTGGAGTAGCAGTGGCACAGCCATCAGTGCGTTAAAGAGCCAACTGAGACAAAGCAGCCGAGAGACTTAAGGAATAGGTAAGATCAGAATCTTGGGGCTGCTTAGAGGGCAGATGCTCCTATGGGGGGCCCTTGGGAAGGTAGTGATTAGATGGAGTGGGGGCTAGGTTAGACTTGGGTGAGTTCTCTCTGTAGCCAAGCAGGCTGAGCGATGTGAGACACTTTGGTAAGTTTCCTTAGTGTGGATGGCAGGGGGAGAGGGCCTGATGGCTTATGATGGCTCACAAGCTGCACTCTGTAAAAAAGGAAAGGCTGTCTATACCCATAGTTGCCACTGGATGGTAAGAGGGAGAAAACTCTGCAGGGCGATTGTGGAGGCTGAGGCTGAGGGAGGGTGGGCAAAGGGTCTGCAGCATGGGAAGTGGACTCACAGTAGAGAGGACAAGAAGGGGTGGGGTACACTCGAGAGGAGGTGATGGGGAAGATGGACTTGGAAGAGGAGTAGCAGAGGTATGGAGGGTACAAGATGGGAAAATCTGTGCCTTGTAAAATACGGATAACTAATGTCACAAAAGCATGCGGGGAGACAAAACACAAGTACGTCAGACCACATGCACAGGAGCCCCCACATATACACATTCATGGACTCACAAACACACCCACACGTGCACACACTCACACACACATACACACAGACTCACACACATATACACACACATATACACACTCACATACATATACACACATATACACAAACATACATACACACATACATACATGTACACGTACACACACACAAATACACACACACACTCACACACACATACACACACCCCCACACTCACATACACACACATACACATACATACATACAAACATACACACACACACACATACACACACACACACACACACACACAAATACAAACACCCACACATCACACACACAGAGATACAAGTCTCTGTGACTGAGATTAGCTCAGGGAGTCTGGAACAAGAAGAGTATTAGATCTTGTACCAAAGGAGCCCTTTGCCAGGGAGCTCAGAGCTTGCCCACCCTGCACACAAAGGTTTGAGATTCTTTGGGGAGCTGGGATGTGGCTGGGTTCTGGCACCCTGTTTTGGACAGGATCTGCTTTCCCTCTGTCTTGGAAGAAAACCAGTTTCTGGTTTGCTTTTTTGTTTATGCCAAAATATTAGAGAGTAAATTCTTCCTTCCCCTGACTAATTCCAAGGTGTAGTTAGACTATTGAGAGCTGACCTTTTATGGGGGATTGCTTCAGTAGAGGGGGGCATGTGGGAGCTTTGGGCAAAATCTTTGAGAAGCGTAGGTGAAGGGGCAGGAATTTTGAAGAAGCCATGTTTAGAGTTTCTATTTCTGTGACAAAGCCATACCCACCCAAAAGCAATTTGAGAAGAAAAGGGTTTATTTGGCTTACATGTCCTGAGTTACAGCTCACGGAGGGAAGCCAAGGCAGGAACTGAAGCAGAGGTCATAGAGGAGTGCTGTTTGCTGGCTTGCTCAGCCTGCTTTCTAATACACCCCAGGACCACCAGCCACAGGAATAGTATCACCCACAGTGTGTTGGGCCCTGCCACATCAATCATTAGTCAAGATAGTACTACACACACACACACACACACACACACACACACACACACATACATGCACACACACACACTTATACTGTTCTCCTATGGAGAATGCATCTACTGAGATTAGCCAACCCTGCCTTCTTCTTCTTCTTCAGATGTCTATGATAATCCCACCTCCTTGTTTATCTGTCTCCAGTAACTCCACCTTCCTGGTCACTTGTATATAATAATCACAGTGAGCTTCTGAGCTTGCCATAGCTTCTCTATCAGACAGTCCAGTCCACCCAATCCCAGCTGTGTGTGTGTGTGTGTGTGTGTGTGTGTGTGTGTGTGTGTGTGTGTGTCCCTGTGTCTGGATTTTCTTCATCCCCTCACCTCCGCAGTCAGGCCAGGTCTCTGGAGCCATGCAGAGATGCAGCATCATGGTGACCAGCAAGCACGTGCAATGTGAAGCAGTCATTGATAGGTTCAAATATACCGTTAAGATGACTGTGTATCACAGAAAAAAATGAGCAAGGCATGCTGGTACATGTTGGTAATCCAAGAGCTCAGAAAGCTGAGGCAGGACAGGCTGGGGAGACTCTGCCTCAAATACTGACTGACTGACTGACTGACTGACTGACTGACTGACTGACTCACTCACTCACTCACTCACTCAAGGAAAAAAAACACAAAATAAAATCTAATACATAAATAAGCAATCTGAACAAAGGACATGAACAGAATAGTCAGAAGAATTATGATTAAAAAAATTGTATCCTACACAGACTCAAGGAAATGCAAAATCTCCTACACAGACTCAAGGAAATGCAAAATCAGTGGGATCCTATGCCACTTCATCCTGAGCTTCCATGTCTTCTAAGGCTCAGGGAAAATTCAGAAAGGATAGCACCACTCCAGTAGAATTGCTGTGAGCCAACCTCTACGGTTTCAAGTGGTCACAGGAATAGTCATGGCTTCCATAAAAAGCTATTGGCCAATACATGTCAAATGTTATACAAATGTACACATTAGTTGCTCCTGTAAGATTCCATTTCTAATTTTATGACTAGATCATGGACTAACTATGTGTCATATATCATGTATCATGAGTATTCCATGATACAGGGGTATTTGTGAAGAGATGGGAGCATATTTTTTATTTTTTTTGAAGAAAGAGCATTGGTTGGAGAAAACAGTTAGATATTATGATAGAAATGTCTTGTGTGTGCCTGTGTGGTGTATGCATTTGTGTTCATATGTCTTGTGTGCATGTGTGTGGGATATAGGTATGTGTTCAGGCATGTAATTATGTACATACATGTATGTCCCACTACAGAGTGGCCAGATGGGGATGTCAGGTGCTCTCTCCACCACTCTCTACAGTATTCTCTGTACACAGGGTCTCTCGTTGAACACAGAATGCTTATAGTTTTCAGGTAAGCAGGAGGCCAGTAAGGCAAAGTGATCCTGCCTTCCTCTCAGGACTAGGGTTGTACGTTGCACGTGGCCACACCCACCTTTTCTTGTTTCTTTTGGTTTGGTTGAGACAAGGTCTTTTTACAGAGTCCCAGCTATCCTCGAAATCAATATATAGACCAGGCTGATCTTGAAGTCACAGAGATCAGTCTGCCTCCCAATGGGATCACATGACTTTTAAAAGTTCATGTGCTAGAAATCAAGATCCTTGTGTTTGCATAACAAGCAATCTCAAATGGAGGACTTCTTCTATAATTATTATTACATACACAGAAGCACACACTCTCATATATATGACCTACTGAGTCCAGCTGGCATTGCCCATATGCACATGTGTTTAGGGCTGACCACTCCGGATTAAAACCTACTGGGACTCAACCACAAGGAAAATGGAGTCTTCCTCTCTTGGTAGCCATTCACTGCTGACAGGTTTTCATCTAGGGAGTGAGGCCTTATGAAATATTCCCTGTCCATGTCTGCCCATCAGCTGGTGTGGTCCTGTGAAGGAGGCCTTATTTTTGAGAGTTTATGGGAGCAGCATCCCTACTGTGTCCGGAATATACTGGCTTCGCAGCAGTAGGGCCAATCCTCTGGCTCTTAGGATCTCTCTGCCTCTCCTTGCTAAGGTTTGCTGAGCCTCAGGGGCGGTGCCTTTGCTGTAGATGTCTCAATCTGTCAGATCCCCCTTCTAAGACCCAAGTTTCTACTACCAATATTTTCTCCCCAAAAGTTGATCAGTGAAGTGATAAAATCTAGAAAAACATTCTTGACAATACAGTAGTTTTCTTGGGTGTTCTTGTTATTTTGATTCATTTATTATTTTGACATAGAGTAAAATAACCAAAAAGCAAAACATAAACAGAAAAACAAAAACAAACAAAACAAGACCCCAGAAGACCAGTTGCCAAATTAAGTACTTGCACACTCAGAGCCAAGTTATCCCTGCCATATTTAATCAACTTACTTTTGTGTAACTCAAGTTGATAGTGTTTGCCAGTATGTGTATCTGTTGTAGAGACCGGAGGAGGGCATGGGGCTCCTTCTGTGTTACTCTCTGGCTTATTCCTTTGAGGCAGGGTCTTTCATAGAACTTGGACCTTGCAGCTTTTGGCTAGACTGTCAGCCTTCAAGATGAAATAATCCAGTCTTCCCCTCACTCAGTGCTGGGTTATGGGTGCAGTAGGAACCACATCTGGCTTGTTTTGGACTGGCCAGACCCAAACTCCAGTCTTAAGACTCTCAGAGTGGGTGCCCTTAACCCTGAACCACATTTCCAGCCTAAGAGTTTGCTTTTGAAACATTCCCGTGAGCATTTACTTAACTCTAAGGATTCAATCATATTACCAATGTATAGTCATTATAATATGTTACTGAGCTTCGGTTACATTATGATCTGACCAAGTTCCTTCAGTAAGTGCTTGACTTTTGGGTGAAACCCCTGTGACTGAACTCTGCATCATTCTTTTTCATTCAGCACCCACACACTGCATGGTAGAGCAGTTTTTTTTTTTTTTTTTTTTTTTTTTTTTTTTTTTTTTTTTAAAAAACAGTAAGACCCGCTGTTCCGGTACCAATGATATGGAATTTGTTCTTCTTTAGTCTCTGAGCTAAATGCAAAGAATAAATCTTTATTATCCTAATAACCATGGTCTCAGTGTATTTGATAAGACTCGTGGAATTTCTTTGTTTTGTTAATTTTCTTTTGATGGACAAGTATGAATGCTGGGGAGGGGCTGGGGGGGGGCTGCTGGGAACAAACCTCTGGGTTGCAAATGTCACACACCTGTCAGCCAAGAATGGTCTTTTCTTTGTGTAGCAGTTGTGGTGTCTTTGTGCTTTGGCTTCTCTTTCCAGCATCCTGTGAGTGAGCTCTCATCACAGCAAGACCTGCCTCCCTCTATGTGCTCCAGCAGCCAGTTCCCTATAAGCAAATGCTTACAGGGGACAGTGATAATGCTGGGAAAGTCCCAAAGGGGTAGGATCTGATGGAGGTCTGGTCTGGAAGGTCCAGAAAGTCCCTCCCACCAGATTCTTCCTTCTGCCCTTCCTCACTGCTCCGTATCCAATCTTAAAACCCCATACCGTGGGGATTTCCCAAGCTCCAAACAAAGCATTTTCTCCCCCGACTTATAGCCATTATACAACCAGACTGAGCCATTTAGAATTATGATTGTTCTTTGTCTATCATGTACTATATGCTCAGTAAATGTCCAGAGTAACAATGGGAGGAATGCCCAAATTGAGCAACACCACCAAATGTACTAGACCGTGTATTTCAAGTTAGAAGATCAGGTCAGGGAAGACGTCAATGTTGCCCATTTCAGGGGTCAAGAACCTGGAGAAGGCAGAGTGCCTTGGGGGCCAGTTCTTGGCTTCTGCAGTTTGTTCTGTATTTCAGTTTCCTGGCTGCTTTTGAAAGTCCTTTCAGGGGTCAAGCTGATGAGTCCTTGCAGGATTCTCTACTAGCCCCCAGACAGTCTTAGGATCTGGGGAAGTTGCTGGCCGAGTGCAGTGCTTCCACTGTCTTGAGCACATCTAGGTAAACAACCCCAGTGCTGCTCATTGTCCTTTTCTTCCTCCTCCTCCTCCTCCTCCTCCTCCTCCTCCTC
>JADRCD010226443.1:25530-55299 GCA_019843815.1 Montemys delectorum
CTCCTCCTCTTCCTCCTCTTCTTCCTCCTCTTCTTCCTCTCCCTCCTCCTCTTCTTCCTCTTCCTCCTCCTACTCCTCTTCCTCCTCCTCTTCCTCCTCTTCTCCCTCTTCTTCCTTCTCCCTCCTTTCCCTCCTCTTCCTTCTCTTCTTCCTCCTCTTCCTCTTTTTCCTTCTCTTTTTCCTCCTCTCCCTATGTTTTGTTTTTGTTTTTTGTTTGTTTTTTTTTTTTTTTCTAGACAGGCTTCTTTGTACAGCCCTGTCTGTTCTGGAACTTTCTCTGTAGACCAGACTGGCCTCAAACTCACGGGTGTATCTACCTACCTCTGCCTCTGAGTGCTGGGATTAAAGGAATGTACCACTGCTGCCAGGCACCTTTCTCGACACTCCCACAGATCCCACAGCTCTTGATGCTTCTGTCTCACTGGAGATAAAAGTAGATATATTTGTTCAATATAACTTCTCACCAGGGCAGCGGGCCTTTCAGGGACTAATACCACATCTTCTAAGGAGAGGGAAGCCAGGTTTAGTTTCTGGAGCCATGCTTACCCTCAAGAGAACATTTAGAGTTTCTGCTGCTGTGTACCAGGTATTTTGCTGAGGCCTGGCATCTAATGATGAGCCAAATGTGAGAAAGATTATTATGGTCACTTCTCAAAATGAGGTGTTCTTAGAGTTCATTAGCATTACAGATGAGCTGGAAGCAGTAGATCTCTCTTTCCCCTAGCTCATGATTGGTGTTTACTTGTCCTAGAACTCTGAGAGCTGGAAAATTACAGGTAGTCAGTAGCAACTGAGCCCAGAGAAGGGGGCTAGTCTCAAGTCCCAAATTATTTGTTAGATAAAGTTATGTGTCATAAACCAACGAGACCAGGGCATTTGGGACAGGGGGAAGTCCTAGTCTAGAAATAGAGGATAGAAATTTCCTGTTATGGGCTGAGATGAGGGCGGGGGAAGAGACCTTAAAAATCAGTCTTAGCTGGGCAGTGGGGGCGCATGCCTTTAATCCCAGCACTTGGGAGGCAGAGGCAGGTGGATTTCTGAGTTCGAGGCTAGCCGGGTCTACAGAGTGAGTTCCAGAACAGCCAGGGCTACACAGAGAAACCCTGTCTCGAAAAAAACCAAGAAAAAAAAAATCACAGTCATATACCAATCAACACGCTGACCATCTTTGACATGCCATATGGTGTTGTCCCTTTCTGCAGAATGGTGTAGCAAAACGGGCTCACTTTCACTAGTTTTAAAAATTTGTTCTTACACTATTCCTAACACAAGGCTACGTGTTGTCCCCTGGCCACAAGACTCCTAGGCCAGGAGGTCAGAAGGTATTCATGAAGTCTATCTCAAATCCTAGCCAGGTGACATATTCTGCTACAGAGCTATGGAGGTGGGACAGCAGGTACACGAAGGAGGGGGCTGGGACAGAACAGGTCTATAGACTATGTCTCCTTTCCCCTCAGGCTGATGACTTAGGACAGACAGACCACAGAGGGAGAGACAGCCGCCGAGAGGAACTGGTGAATGCTTATTGAGAAAGCAGTCCAGAGAAGACGAAAGAGCATGGTAGAACCTTCTAGACTCTGCCCACGTGCTAAGATGGAACATCTGGCTCAGCTGACTTTGTCCTCTCTCTTCTCTCTGGCCTATTCCGGTCTGCTTTCTACAAGAGTTTGACTTTCCCTCTCTTTTCTCTACATGTCCACAGATGTGTCAAGACATGGATGGATAGACAAACACACATGCACACAAACTCATACACACACACACACACACACACACACACACACACACACATGCACACACACACATCTCTCATGTGGGGGATAGGTTACATTTCCTCTTTCAGCTGTGACTTTTGGGGCAGCTGCTCTGCTCTGTCACTTCTGCCTTGTGAAGCTTTGTCCCTATTCAAGTAACAGAAAGCACCTGGGTAGTGGCCTGGGAAACTTGACATTCAAAAACACAGAGGAAAAGAGAGCTGCTGTCTTTCTGTAATGGTGCATAAAGCTGTTTGCTGGGGTTGGCTTAAAGCTGGCTGGATGGCTGGGGTCTATTTTTGGATGGGTCAAGCTGGTGTGAACTTGAAGATGAAGAAATGCACTTCCTATGGAAAGAACTAAAACTCACCTGAATGAGTCTGAGAAAGAAGCCTAATTCAGTTACAAAATGCTGGAGAAAGCCAAGACACGTAATAAAGTACTTTTTTGTGGGGGGTAGGTGGGGTGGGGGAAGTAAAAAGCGAAACTGTGTATCTAAACGACAAACATGGGTTTCTTTACTTTGGGGATTTCATGGCTCAGGCAGAAGAGGAGTTAACCTGCATCAGTGCCAGGAAGTAACAGACCAAAAGTCACCCTGGCCATTGCTTGGAACAAGTTCTGCGCAACCAGTTACCCATTTCTCAAGTGTTCTGAAAGCGAGCCAAGAGCAGCCTGCAGAAGCAGCAGCCGGCTGAGCAGCAACGTGGCCTGTTCTCATCTCGGGCAGGCTGCCGAGCCGCTTTTACAGTTATCTCTTTAATTGGCATCTCATTTGTTTTTATTTTAAGCAGAGCCTTTTGGTGCGAAGTGCACTGAACTATCAGGGTGCTTGTCCCAGCAGACCACAGCAAAGTGACCTGGCTTCTGGAGGCATCAGATTCCGTCCACAGCAGCGGAGGCAATTAAGTCACAGCCCTCTATCCTTCCCAATTCAAGACTCTGCTCTCAAGACACCGCGTTGGCAAATTGCGGTCCAGAGCAGGCCAATCCTGTCACAAGTCAAGTGTGTGACTTTTATATCTCTCAATGGGGGAAAAAAAATCCAGAACAAAGTTGCATTTTGTGATTCATGAAAATGATCTGACTTCAAATTTCAGTGTCTACGAATAAAGTTTTATTGGAATACCAGTGTGCACACTCACTTGTCTATTGTCTATGGCTGTCTTTCCAGTGAATGGAGTTGGTGAGTGGTTACAACATAGCCTGCAGACTATCTGCTGCTTTGGAGAGAAACGGTGCTAATTTCTTGTGGCCCCAGCAGAAATCGCTCTTCGTTCCTGCATCTCGGAGAACATCATTACCCCCACTGAGCTGCTGTCAGGAATGAAATGAGATAGTGAACATGAAAGCCCAGGGTTTTAGAGGTCAACCCAGGGCCTTGTACATTCTAGGCATGCGCTCACATTTCCAGCCCTATAAAAAGTTTGAGAAACTTAAAGGCACATGCACATGTTCTTAACTCAGTTGTATTGAGAAAGACTATCAGATGCACAAATACCTAGCCATTAGGTATTGCTGGGCAGAAAAAGAAAAAACAAGTCCTTCTTAATGATTTGTACAAAAATAAGTTCAATTTTTCTTTTTCAGAATTGGAAACACAAAGCAAGGCTACAGATGCATGAAATTATACACATCTGGAGGAGAGGGAAATAGCAACATGTTCGTGTATGTCTTGGCTATTTAGACTACTTCTACAGCTTCGTTTATATTTTAAAAGATTTACTTATTTTTATTTTATGTAGAAGGATGCTTTGCTTGTGTGTATGTATGTGGACCATGTGCAAGCAGAGCCCATTGAGGCCAGTAAAGGATGCAAGATCTCCGGAAACTGGCGATACATACGGTTGTGAGCAGCCATGTAGGTGCTGGGACTCAAACCTGGGTCCTCTGGAACAGCACCCAGTCCTCTTAACTGTTGAGCCGTCTCTCCAGCCCATTAATCATTAATTCTGTTTTAAAATAAATAAGAAGAAAGGAACCATCCTTCACTTAGTTCAATGTTTCAAAGTTTTCTTTTCCTCTCTCTCTCTCTCTCTCTCTCTCTCTCTCTCTCTCTCTCTCTCTGTGTGTGTGTGTGTATGTGTCTTTTTCTCTCTCTGTCTCTTAATTTTTATAGTAAATGTATATCTGTTATGAATAGGAACTGGCTGTATATGCATATCATATTAAATCCCAATGCCATCAATGCCATGTTCCAAGCAAACATGTTGAAAGATTTAGAGCCAAGTATTAAAAGTTAAATAAAAACCAGCTATAGTGGTACATATCTTTAATACCAGCACTTGAAAGGCATAAACAAGTGGATCTTTGGGAGTTCAGAGTCAGCCTAGTCTACATAGTGAGTTCCAGGATAGCCAGGGCTACAAAGATGTCTCAAAATCAGAAAAATTATAAAAAAGAAACTAAGAATTTTTTTAGGAAAACCGTATTACTGTGATTTATATTTCCATGGCAAAAATATCTAAATAACTTGTCAACTATTAGTTAGTTTATCTTTTTGCATATGTTTAATAAAAACAAAAGCAAAATTCTTTTTTAAATTTTATTTCATTCAGAAAGTTGGAGATCATCAACCTTTAAAATGGAGTTACAATTTTACAATGGCAAATGCGAATTGGTTGGTTTACCATGACAGGTTCAGAGGTGCCCAAGAATAATCTCGGTATATCACCAGATGCATGTTTCTTTTTCCTCCTCCTCCTCTTTCCTCTTCTTCTTCTTCTTCCTCCTCCTTCTTCCTCTTCTTCTTCCTCCTCCTCCTCCTCCCTCTTCTTCTTCCTCCTCCTCCTTCCTCTTCTTCTTCCTCCTCCCCCTCTTTCCTCTTCTTCTTCCTCCTCCTCCTCCTTCCTCTTCTTCTTCCTTCTCCTCCTCTCCTGCCCTTCTTCTTCTTCCTCCCCTCATCCTTCCTCCTCCTCCCTTTTTCCCTTCCCTCTCCCCTCCTCCTCCTTCTCTGTGTCTTTTGAGAGAGTCTCACCGTGTAACCCTGACTGGCCTGAAACTCACTATGAAAATAAGGCTGGCCTCAAACTCATGGAGACCTCCCTGCCTCTGTCTCCTGAGTGCTGGGATTAAAGGTGCACTCTACCATGACTGGTCTAGAACTGCTATTCTGAGTTTTGTTTTCTAACTTTGACTGTTTCTATGGCTCCCGGCATACTGCTAGACACAGCCATGTTCTTTCCATTAGAGGCCAGCTGTCGTGTTCACCTGGTGGAGTTTGCCATGTGGGCAGTTTCACTGTGAATTGTCATCAAATATCTTTGCGGAGAACCCAGATCTTGTTTCTTCTCCTGGGGTGCAGAACAACATCAAGCCCGGAAATGAGAACCTCAGGAGGTGGGAGCTTTCAAGTCAGGCTGGTAATGGGGTTCCTGGGACAGCCATGAGACATGGGGTAAGACATTGCATCTTAACTGTTCCTCATCAAATGGGGATGACAACAGATCCCACAGCATGGTAGACACGGCCTGAAGCATTCCAGGGGGGAGGGCTGGCACTATGTATAGTGTAAGGGACTCTTCCAATAAATGCTAGCCATTTTTATTGGCATAGTAAGATAGTCAAAAGTAAAAGACTAATACATTTTTTTTTTCAATCCTGGGGTAGCTAGGTAGGTGGTTTATCAGTGAGCTCTACTCCCAGCTCCCAAACACACATTTCTTGGTGGTAGAAGTTGTCTTTTTTATTTCCTACAAACCCTGAATCAAGGGGTGACCATCAGCTGTCCTGCTCACTCATTTGTGATGAATGGAAATGCCTGGAAAAAGCTATTATCAATTTTAAGTCAGCATCGAATGCCTTAGACAGAGGTGGCTCTTTAGTCTTGGATGAGTTTTGTTTTGACATTAGTATCCATCCAACAAAATGATGAAGTACACAGTGGTTGTTGAAGTGTCGGGAGTGGCCAATAAACAGTGAAAAAGGATCTTTTGTCTCCTTGCAATAAACAGGGGAACTCCTCTTTCCCAACTAGCTTGATAAACACCATCTGGAGTCATCTTTCTCAAGAGGGGCTCATTGCGTGATGTCTGCTAAGCATGCTTTCTCTCTCTCTCTCTCTCTCTCTCTCTCTCTCTCTCTCTCTCTCTCTCTCTCCCTCTCTGTCTGTCTGTCTGTCTCTGTCTGTCTTCCTCTATCTCTGTCTTTATTTCCATGTCTGTCTGTGTGTGTGTGTGAGTGTGTGTGTGTGTCTGTCTCAGTTTCTCTCAGTCTCTGTCTCTCTGTTTCCCTATGTCTCTCCTTGCCTATCTCTGTGTCTCTGTTTCTCTGCCCCTCTCTCTGTTTCTGCTCTGTCTCTGTCTCCTCTCTCCTCCCCTTTCTTCATTCCCTCCAACCTTTCCTTTTTCTCTCTTAAAGCATAGTAATTGATGGGCTCTCTGTGCAGGGTACCGATTTCTAACTCATTCCTTCTGACTCAGGGACTCAGCTATCTTTAAACTTAATTCTCTGCATTAAAAGGATGGTTGGTCTAGGGGCAGGGTGTTGGAGTATTTGAATTTGTCAGGGCAGGGCATAGATTTGGAGAAAATGAATGCATGAATGGTTAATGACCAAGAGAGGAAGAAGTATTTAATGAATGGACACTCCCTCATGGTGCTTTTATTTCAAATGGTAAAGAGTGAGAGAGAGCTTCAGATGTCAGATGGGGTTTAATAAAAAACACTACAGTAGACATAGAAGTCCACTGCTTTGAGTGACTGCCTCAGCCTCTGTGCACAACATGCTGAACTTCAGTGTCTGTTAAAGAATTTCCATAATCTTGGTTCCAGGCCACAGACCTCCCAATGTGTGTACCTCAAGGCAGGCAGCCTTCAAATCTTTTTAATGATGAACCGGTCATGATCATCTTTCTTGGCCTTCTCTCTTGCTTCAGTGCATTTGGGATGTATAGCAAAAATCCCTTAAGTCATAATGGCTTAAAATGGTTTATTCTCTCTCTCTCTCTCTCTCTCTCTCTCTCTCTCTCTCTTTCTGTGTGTGTGTGTGTGTGTGTGTGTGTGTGTGTGTGTGTATGTGTGTAGGTCACGGGACAGCTGCAGGAGCCAGTTATTTCCTTCCAGCTTGTGGGTACTGAGGACTGAACTCAGGTCATCTGCCTTTGATGCTGGCATCTCTACTCACTGAGCAATTTTGCAGCCCTAGGTCTTCTAAAGTTTTGCAACAGAAAATTATCGGTTACAGTTTTGGAGGCTGAGAAGCTCCAGGCCAAAGCACTGGCAGTTAAGCTGGATGCAGGGGCTACTCCCTGGTTAAGGGATCACGCCTTCTCACCGTCCTCGAATCCATGAGTAGAGAGGTGCTCTTTCATAAGAATACTGGTCCATTCATGAGGACTCCACCCTGTGACATAATTGCTTCTCAAAAGCCATGCCTCCTATGAGATTTACAATTTCAGCGTACCAGTTTTGTGGGCGACTCAGGGCACTCCATCCCTACTGCTTGCCTTTCCCTTCTTCTCTCTAAATTCACATTCCAGATGCATCTTCCTTCACCTGTGTACAGAAATCATGTCTTACTGTCTCCAGGCCGCTATTACCGGTTCTGACCTTGTTTCTGTATTATCTAGCAGAGGCCATGGTGATATTGGAAAGCTCAAAGATGGCATCTGGATAGAGACTAGTGAATATAGAGCTGGAGAGGTGGCTCAGTGGTAAGAGCATTTGCTGCTCTTTCACACAACCTGGGGCTCAGTTCCTAGGACCCTCATGCTGGCTCACAATGTTTATAACTCCAGTTCCATAGGCTCCAACATCCATGTCAATCCTCCTTCAGCACTGCACATATGTGGCACGTGGACCTACATGCAGGCAAAACACCCATTTACATTAAAGAAAAAAAATACTAATGAATATACACAATCTTCAGGATTTAGTAAAAAGAAACGAAAACTTGGAGGAAGGTAGGTGTGTAATAGTGTTTCCAGCATGTACTATGGAGGAGAATGTCACCTCCTGCAGAGGACAGCGAGCCCCGGTTGGTCACCACCATGAGTGACAGGAAGAGGGGCAGTTACAGCTCTCCCAGGGAGTTACTTTATCCCACAGACGCAGCCATCTAGAAACTCGGCCAGGCATGATTCCAGGGCTATGGAGGCATCCTCTTGTTCCTTGTCAGTGTGTGAGTGACCTTGAGCTCTCTTTGGAGAATGGACGGTGGTTGCTCCTGGGTTGTTGTGGGTGCCTAGTCCTAAGGATGGTGGCTGGGAGAGGCTTAAAGGAGCCAGTGTCTTTGGGATGAATCAGTCATATAGGGATATAAGTCATACACTCTATGAATTTAAATACAGTGGGTTGAATAAGTGCTGATCAGGCTCTCTTGCAGTTTAGGCATGTTCTCCCAAATGTCTAGCTTCGGAAAACTTCCTCCCCTCGCCCTGTGATAATGATATCTGTATTGGGAGGTGGGGTCTGGGAGGTGGTTGGAATTACATGAGGTCATGAAGGTAGGACCCAGGATGGCTTTTCCTCTTCAAGACAAGGTCTCACTATGTAGCCCTGAGTATCCTTGAACTAACAATGTATAATAGGATATCCTCAAGCTCACAGAGACCCTTTGTCTCTGCCTCCCAAGGTATGTGCCATATACCCAGCCTGTGGTGACTTGGTCGGCAGAGAAGACAGACGAGATAGCATCTCATGACCGTCTGATGCCTTCCACCATGCTATGACGAAGTAAAACGCCTCAGAAGACACGGAACAGATGTTGGCATGGCCTCTTGGTGATCACAGCCTCCGGAACTAGGAGCCGAGTAAACCTTTATCATCAGTTATGGAGTGCGCATAGGAAAATGGCTTAGGATGTGTACCTGCGGTGTGCTAGGTGGTAGGTCCAGAGAGACGGCTAGGAAAAAAGGTCAGCTGTCCAGTAGCCAGGCTCCCCGTGAGCCATAAGACAGCCTAGAATGGCATTGTGAGGTAGTGTTGCGGAAGGCGCTGTGGAACGAGGGATGGCGCAATAGGCTCTTGCCCAGGGAGGAGCCGGCCATTGAATAAATATAAGATGTTTAGAGAATGACCAGGTAGATTTTGTGAGGAAGGAAAGACAAAGACATTTTATGTAGGCAAAAAATACCAGCAGCAAAGCAAAGGCATGTAATGTCTGGTCTTATTGGCACAGACGGTTCTGTGTGGTTGAAGGAGTCCGAAGGGTAGGGCTTCCTAGAGAAAGAGGTGAGAGGAGGAGACTCTGGAAGGACGGACAGCGGCAGGTTGTGTAACGGAGTACACAGAGTTCCCATCTTGGTGCAGCCGAAGTCAAACAAACCTAGCCAAGATGGAAAAAAGGTGGAGAAAGATTTATTACCTGCAGCAGGTATGGAGAGCTTGGAAGTTACTTCCCAAGTGAGCCCTCCACAAAGGAGGCAAGCATGGTGATTTTAGTCGGGAAAGCGCACTAGGGGCGGGGACATTCCTGAGCATGCTCAGTGAGTCCATCATTTAAGAAGGAAAGATGATAGGCATATTTTCAAGCACGCGTTTGAGAAGCTAGACTAGTGGACAGATGTCTCTGGTGTGTGCTTAGCTTGCATCGTAAAGTTTTAGCTGAAGATAAAGGACCCTTCAAAGGGTTTCCCAAAAAAATGCTTGCTTTGCTTAGTAGAGAGCAATTATGCTCTTCAGATGCAGGGGTGAAGCTGGATGCACAGTGTTTCATAGAATCCTGCCCCTCACCCCCCAACAAAGAGGTGTGGGTGTGTGTGCGTGCGCGTGCGCGCGCATGTGTGTGTGTGTGTGTGTGTGTGTGTGTGTGTGTGTGTGTGTGTGTCTGAGCAGAGGAGAAGCTGAGTCACACCCACCTCCTCCACCCAAGCTTCGCGCAGCGTGCTGGAGAACTTGGTCCTCCTCTTGGCTGAGTGCCTGGAACAGTACATCTACTGCCATCTTGTGAATTCAGTCCCCTTCAGCACTTCGAGCTGCTCAAAGTTCTTAGGGGTGGTGGCATCCATCAAGGATGCGTTGCGTTTGCTCTCAATGAGCCCTCCGTCAAAGTGAAAGTAGTACCACACCTAGGTCACGCTCTAGCTGCGACCAGATTCACCCTGTGAAATCCGTGGACCGGCTTGTCATGGTTGCATGGTGCCTCAGTTATTGGCTGGAGGGTGAGCTCATCCATGAGGATGGAGGTTGCATCCCTCGCCCTCCGAATGGCTCTGGACCAGATCCCTGCACACATTATGCCCTCCCTAAGCCTTGCTCTCTGACAGAACCACTCACCAGGGTGAGACGCTTGAGTCTGTGGGCAACGGCAGGCCATGCTCCAGTGTGAGTTGAGTGTGAAGAGAACCCTGAAGAAGGGCTGTCTATTTATAATATGGGTGTGCCCCAAGACAGACAGGGGGAGAGAGCAGGGCTATGATTCCTCAGACAGATGGCTGGACACTTTTCCCACAGGCTTTTTTTGAGTGCATGTGACCCTTACACTGCTATTTTGGGAGACTGGGGAACGTCTAGGAGGTCAGCCCTGGCCAGCAGAAGTGGGTCACTGGGGTGGGCCTTGGTGAATACCTGAAGATTAAAGTACTTAGAATAATGTCTAAGTCAACAAGCATTCTATACACTTTTTATGATGATTTTTTTGTTTTTTGTTTTTTTTTTTGGGGGGGTTTTTGTTTTTGTTTTTCGAGACAGGGTTTCTCTGTATAACCCTGTTTTGGAACTCACTCTGTAGACCAGGCTGGCCTTGAACTCAGAAATCTGCCTGCCTCTGCCTCCCAAGTGCTGGGATTAAAGAGGTCCGCCACCATGGCCCAGCTTTTATGATGATTTTTAAAACTACTTAAATTATCTAACCCCACGGGCCAGAGAGATGGCTTAGTGATTAAGAGCACTGGATGATTATCAGAGAACCTGGGTTCGATTTCCAGGACCCACATGGCTACTTACAAGCGCCTGAAACTCTAGTTCCAGAGGGATGTAATGCCCCCTTCTGTTCCCCCCCCCTCCGGGGCACTGTGCATGTGTGTGGTACATAAACCTACGTGTAGTCAAAACAAATTTAAAAGTTTAAAAAAAAAAAAAAACTATTCCTATACATTTAAGACCCTAGAGTCTTTTGAAGGATCAGATAGGAATAGATGTGACTTTAAATTTTTAAAAATGATGATGTTTTTGGTAATATGTATGAGGTACTGTGTAAATAAATAGGATTAACTAAATAAGGTATAGTTCCTGTTCTAGTGGGCTCCACAGAGCGCACTGGCCTGTAAGTCTTCTGCAGTCCTCGGCAGGAAAAGTTCCAGGATCCCATCTGGATAAGTGGATGCCAAAAGCTGTGGGTAGTCCCAACCCCCATAAATACAGGTTTTTACTAAAGCCCAACATAAATTAGTCACAGAAAGAGGTAACAAAATACAGAAGGCAAAACTGAGGATAAGGACCATTTGAAGGAAATGCTGCCTGGAGAAGATTGTGTGGGCGTGTGTGGGCGTGGGGAGGGGAAGTCCGCCCCAGACCGAAGAGAAAGACAGCAGCTGCGGATAGGGGAGGATGGTGTGCCTGTGAAAGGCGGATCAAACATGTGAGAGGTCTTAGGTTCCTGGCTGACAACAGAAGTTGCTCCTAGCCTTGAATATTCAGGACTGCCAGAAGTTAAAAAAAAAAAAATTCTCCTAGACCAGTTCCTGGAGCCTGGAATTGCCAACTGGGAATTTGAACTTCACCCTGACAGCAAAGGGCAGGGGTGAGGACTGAATCAGAGTCTGTGTCTCAGTGTTCATAGCAGCTGGAGAAGATTCTGGAATAGAGATGAAAAGGGGGCTGGCGAAACTGTCACTGGATGGGAGCGGGGGCGGGGTCTAGAGGCTTGTTGGTTTCCTCATTCCATCACTGATGCTCAAAGAAGGGGTTGAGGACTAACAGGATCTCCACGCTGCTCAGAGAAGCCTGTCAAGCCCAGGAGATCCCAAGCCCTTTCCGAGATCTACCAAGGGGAAGTGTTCTAGCAGGACCCTCAGTTCACAGTAAAGGAGGAACCAGTCCCTTGCTGCAAGCTGCATATTGAAGCTCTGAGCTGAGCTGCAGGAACCGGAAGCGCTAGTGGGGTTGTGGCCAAAGTTTGCACCAGCAAAGGGGCTATTGGCCTTGGAACATGATGATAGCTTATCCTGGTGCTTCTTAGCCCAGGTATTTGTGCCTACCGTGGGAACACGGACATCCTTCAAGACACTTCCGCTCATGAGGCTTCTAAAAATCCAATGAACCTCGAGCCTCATCTCAAGTTAAACGCTGCTCCCAAGGTGCGGCGCCCGGTCAGATTTCTTCTGCACTCCGCTAATGGTTTCATTTACAACCATGGTTTTGACTCTAAGCTTCTAGATGTCTTTTCTACTTGCCTTAGGCTCTCTCTCCTTTTTGTGGGGACAAGGCCAGATCTTTAAAAAAAAATTCAATCTGCTAGCACCACTAAAGTTTGGGAGCAAAGCAGTTTCCCTTTTCCACGAAGTTAACTGGAGAGAAACAAGACTACAGACTTGGGGAGAAAGAAAAGCTACAACCTGATGTCTGGATCCCCTGCTTCCTGGTTGAGACTCAAAGGCTATCCAGAACACTGCCTCAAGTAGACGAGCTTTCTCAGCTATGGTTACTAACTTGGCCTTCTGTGTTTTGTTATTGCAACAGAAATAGATTAAGATGATGTCGGGCAGTGGTGGCGAACGCCTTTAATCCCAGCACTTGGGAGTCAGAGGCAGGTAGATTTCTGAGTTCGAGGCCAGTCAGGTCTACACAGAGAAACCTTGAAGAAGAAAAAAAGAGGTGATATCAATAGCCTTTACCCTTAAACTTTTCTGGAGCGACCATAGAATGGTATGGCATGTTACTGCATAGGAAAAGCCAGAAAAATCTTGAGTGTTTTGTTTCCTTTCTTTAACTTTACATTGTAATTCAAAAGATTGCTTGGTAAAGCTCCCTGGGAATATCAATCTTGCCACTGGCAGCTCACCACAGAACATTTAAGCTTGCCACTCTGCTCTCTTAGAATGAACGCTCTGCCAAGCAGTTAATAATCCCTTCATTGCAACTCAGGGAGAAGAGAGATGAAGAAAAGTGGGTGTAGGTGTGGGGAAGAGTTTCCCACCCTAATATGTCCAGGGTAAATCTGAAAGGAACACTTGGGACTTAATCCAACAAAGGCAACACTACAACAAAAGAGGAAAGGGTTAAGACAAAGAGTCACTGGTAGATCTGGCTTGTTGCTTTGGTTCTGTTGACAATAGATGTTAATACTCTGCCATAGTGTGTGTGTGTGTGTGTGTGTGTGTGTGTGTGTGTGTGTTAGAGAGACAGGACGTTTCATGTCCCTGGCCTTGAGTCTCAGTTATGGGAATGGAATACCTCCCTAGGACATGTCAATGGTTTCAGTTATGGGAATGGAATACCTCCCTAGGACGTGTCAATGGCTCCAGGGCACAGAACACAGAGATCCCTGCAAAGAACTATTATGTTGTGTAGTGTTCATTGTCAGCTTGACACAATCTAGAGTCACCTAGGGAGAGGTAACCTCAGCTGAAGAGTTGCCTTGGTCAGTTTAACCTGTAGGTGGTTTGTAGGTTGTGGTTACATAGGAGTGGCCCCCATAGGCTCGTATATTTAAATGCTTGGTCGTTAGGGAGTGACAATACTTGGCAGGGATTTGGAGGTGTGAATAGGTCTTGTTGGGATAAGTCTGACTTTGGAGTAGGTGTGGCCTTGTTGGAGGAAGTATGTCACTGGGGGCGGGCTTTGGAATTTCATATGCTCAAGTCAGGCCCATTGTCTCCCTTCCTGCTGCCTGCCCATCTGGACGTGGAAATCTCGGCTACTCTTACAGTACCACGTCTGCCTGTGTGCCACTGTGCTTCCCGCTGTGACGATAATGGACTGAGCCTCTGAAACCGTAAGCAGCCCCAATTAAATGCTTTTTTAAAAAATAAGAACTGCCATGGTCGTTGAGTCTTATCACAGCACTGACTAAGACAATGCCTTTGGGTCATTACCCTGATTGATGACTGATCTGGGATGGCCTGCTGTGTACATGGGATGCTCACTGTGGGTAAGTACCATCACTAGGCAGTAGGTCTTGGCTGTATAAGAAAGCCAATTGAGCATAAGTCAGCATACAGCATTCCTCAATGGTCTCTGCTTCAGCTCCTGCCTCTGGGTTTCTGCCTTGAGTTCCTGCCCTTTCTTCTCTCAGTGATGGCTTGTTACCTGGAAGTATAAGCCAAACAAACTATTTTCCTCTATCATTTGCTTTCGATTGGAACCATTTAATCACAATAAATATAAAACCAATCAAGAGCAATTGGAGTAGTGAGATGCATGCCCCTCTATGATGCTGGCCAATTTCTTAGCCTTTCTTGGGCTTAGTCTCTTCATCTGCAGGGACGGGGCACTCCTGCCTGAATGTGGGTTTATGTTCCCATCCCCCAAAGGTTATTATGTACGGAGCTTGCTGTCCAGGAGCTTGCTGTCCAGGAGCTTGCTGTCCAGGAGCTTGCTGTCCAGTACCTGATAATGGTGTGTACCTGTAGGAGGTGGGGCCTATTTTGTATGTTGGAAGTAGGTGACGTGGTGTGCTTTGATTCTACAGGGGCTCGCTTTACTGCTTCTGAGAAGAGAATGACTTTTGAACAGTGGCAGGGCTGTTAAAGACCACAGGGCTTTTGAAGTCCAGATGCTTTTCATCATGGCTGTGAGTCTATGAGGTCAGAGGAGGAATGTGAGTCTATGAGGTCAGAGGAGGAATGTGAGTCTATGAGGTCAGAGGAGGAATGTGAGTCTATGAGGTCAGAGGAGGAATGTGTTAAAGCCGAAGTGTTCCGTATAGGCTCATGTGCTTAAATACTTGGTCCCTAGTTAGTGGTACTGCTTTGGAAGGTTGTAGAACCTTTAGGAGAAAGAACCTTGTAAGAGGAAGTGGGTCACTGGGGATAGGCCTTGACCCTTTGTAGTCGAACATCACTTCCTGATGTGACTATCACCCCTTCAGACAGAGACACAATGTGACAGGTGCCTCGTGTTCCTGCCACGTCTGCCCCGCCATGGTGGCGTGTATACCTTCTTCTGTTTCTATGTTTTGCTCTTGAGACAGGGTTTTTCTGTGTAGCCCTGGCTTCCTGGAACTCTCTATGTAGGGTTGGCCTCAGATTCACAGAGATCTTTCTTCCCCTTCCAAGTGAGGGAACCAAAGGCATGCACTGCTTTCCCAGACTGAGTGTGTCTCTTCTTGAACCATGGCCAAAAATAAACCTTGCCTTCCTTAAGAGGGGGTGGGAAGAGAAAGAGGAAGGGGGAGAGAGAGAGAGAGAGAGAGAGAGAGAGAGAGAGAGAGAGAGAGAGAGAGAGAGAGAGAGAGAGAGAGAGAGAGAGAGAGAGAGAGAGAGAGAGAGAGAGAGTGTGGGAGAGGGAGGGAAAGGGGGGGAGATCTTAGGCCATTGGGTGGGGGGTGAGTCTTTAGAAGGAATTATGGGGCCGTAGCTTCTGCTTCCTAGCATGAGATGTGATTTCTCATTCTGACACACTCTCTCTGACTTTGCACCCACCGTTCACCAATCTCCATGAGGTCCCTGCTAGAACTGACCCCTGTTGTAGGCACCGTATCCTAGAACATATCCCCCCCACCATCCCCGGAAACTATGAGTTAAATAAACCTCTTTCCTCTATAATTGGTTGTATCAGGTGTTTTATTATAGTCATGAAAAACTGACACAGGCATCCATCATGGGATCAGATCACAAGATTCAGTACCTAAGCATCACCTGGTACGTAGGAAGCAGTCAATAAACATGGACTGTTTGGGAGGTGGTAATGGCATTTCATCAGCTGAAGTAAAGCACTGTGACCAATAAAGTGAATTAACTCCTTGATGAGAAGACTAAAGACCATGCCTCAACTAATGTTCTGGCTGGAGAAGCATGTTACAGCCAACAAAAGCCTAGATGTGCCCTACAGTAATTATCCGGGAGGATAAAAGACCTAGACACATTGGATTATTCTTAGCAAAGCTCTAGAATTCTGAGGGATTCAGCCTTATGGCAGGGGTGCTGGATTGAACCGTGGGAGTCTGGGAAACCACAAGGCACAGGTGAAAACAGTCAAAACAGAACCGGGAGTCTCTAGAAATCCTGTGAGGTTAAAAATCAAACTGAACCAAAACAAAACTACTTGCTGTGAAAGCCCCGCTCTCTAATTTAAGCACCTCTCTTGGAAGGCCTTGTTAAGGTCTGAGGCAACTGCCCATCCTTTCTGCACAGCAAAGGCATCGTATGCCACCCGGAGAGATGCCAGAAACCATCTAGAAAGATGAGCTCTGGGGCCCAGGCTTGGGGGTGGACTGTGGAATAGAGTCAGGTGACTCAGACACCATTGGCTTTTTGATTGATTTTATTATGGATTCATAAATCAAGCAAGATGTGAACTTTAAACTGATTGCAACACTTGGAGTTATCAGTGTGTTCTTGGATTATTCAATTTCTGGGCTGATCTTATCTACTGTTTCCCAAGACGTGTCGGAAAGGTTCCGTGCCCATGGCTTCACGGCCCTTTCTTTTCTCCTGCCAGGGTTCCATGTTTCCATAGCCCGTGCAGATGGGGAAAGTTTTTTATAGTACACATTAGCACCTTTGGGGCCTCTCCCTTGCCTATAGCAAATTCTTCATGGTTTGGAAGAAAACTCCATCCCGTCACGTTGCACTTGGTCTTTGGACGTATTTTAATTGCCGAAATCATCTATCTCAAGGCCCCAGCTTTATTTTTATGTGTCTCTTATCTGTTTAATTCATCTAAGACTTCATCTGATCCCATAAGTCAGTCTTAAAACCTCAGTATCATCTTCAGTGTCGACAGGGCTATTTTTCATTTTAAAAGCCCCAGGAGCATCAACCTAGCTAAGCACCTGGCTCTCCTTTCCCTCCCCCCCCCTCAGGCACCCACTATCATTCAGGATGGGAGGAAGATGAAGGCTGAACTGAAAACATTACTGACGAGCCAGGGATGCTGAGGTACCTGGGACCAGAATCAATGCAGCTGTCACCACCCTGAGGCTTGAAGGACTGGCAGGATTGTCAGAGTCTGATAAGACATGAGCCATGTTAGGGGAATCCTCCCACAGGAAGGCGGCTTATGGGAACGGAGCAGCAGCACCCGTAGACTGGCAGAGAGAGGATGGAACTGGTGGAATGAGCGCCGTCTTGGCTTTTCCTGCCTTTTGATTTCCCAATGGTACCTCTGGTTGACCAGCACGGATGGTCCATTTCGGAGACACTGGGATTTCTGGTCCAGGGAGGAGCTGAGAATGGATGAGGATGGAGACCTAGTTAAGGCACACACAGCATCACCTCACGAGCTTCTTCTTTTTAGCTGTGAGATTTCTCAGGCGATTGCCATTACATGACTAGTTCTTTGTTGGCTTTCTGGGGTGACTGTATGCCAATTCTATTTTTTTTTTTTTTTTTAGTTTTTTTCAAGACAGGGTTTCTCTGTGTAGCCCTGGCTGTCCTGGAACTCACTCTGTACACCAGGCTGGCCTCGAACTCAGAAATCCGCCTGCCTCTGCCTCCCAAGTGCTGGGATTAAAGGTGTGTGCCACCACCACCCGGCTCTATTTTTGTTTTTTTATATAATTATTATATATAATACTATACATATTATATATGTACATATACACATATATGTTATATTTTTAAAAATTTATTTTATGTATATGAGGGCTCTATCTGCACATACACCTGTGTGCCAGAAGAGGGCATCAGGTCCCATTCTAGATGGTTGTGAGCCGCCACGTGGTTCCTGGGAATTGAACTCCGTGCTCTGAACTGCTGAGCCATCTCTCCAGCCCCACATATATTCTTATTTTGAAGACATTCTTCTTATTGATCCGTCTCTACAGGGAAGATACATATGGTCTTAGTCAGATGACTGTTGCTGTGACAACATGCCTGAGAAAAATAAACTTAGAGGGTTATTTTTGACCCAAAGTCCCAGAGGCCCTCACACCATAGGCATTTGACTCCGTGGCCTCGGGTCTGTGGTGAGTCAGGGCCTTAGAGTGGAGAAGCATAGGAAAGGCTGTTTCCCTGTAGCAGCCAGGAAGTTGAGGATAGGGGATTGGGAGAGAGAGGAGAGGGGGAGAGAGAACCGAGAGAGGAAGAAAGGCAAGAGGGAGGGAGAGGGAGGGAAAGGAAAAAGAAAAGAGAAGGGGGCAGGGTCCCAATAACTCCTTTAGGGCATGTCCCATGACATAACCTCCTCCCACTGGGAGGTCATCTCTCAGTGGTGGTATAGGCTTGGGACCAAGCCCTTAGCATGAGAGCCTTTAGGGAGCATATACACTATAAAACATACAGACTATCTTAAAGGCTTTTGTGCCTGCGTAATGAACATACAAGAAAGGACAATTCACAGACCTTGCTGCTCCTGTCCCTCTGAACCAGACTCTGGGGTGGGGGCGCTGGTCTGCAGCAGCATGTCTGTGGACCCAGTTTGGGATGCCCTGGGCTGAATGCTGTGGAGAGTGAAGCTGATGCTTCTCTCAGTCCCGTGTTGCTGTAGAAACCAGCTGTGCACAGATATAGCCTGACTCATACCTCTCCGGGCTGCACCAGCATTTCTTCTCTGCCCCAGGCTCCTCTGATGTACAGGAAGGGTGCCTTGGAAAGCCCGCAGAGCCATTCCAGGCATGTGCAAACCTGGAGATGCTGAGGGGTTGGTGAACAGCCCTAGGGCCTCCGTGAACCAAGGTAAGAGTCAGTGAATAAATCACTTCCTCGGGTATTCTAAGGTAGAGGTGCATTATAGGTGGCCTAGTGAGACTGAGCCCTATTCCAAACCAGCCCAGGGAATGTATCTCTCTCTTCCAATCCGTTTATTTTCTTTCCTGGGACTACATTCCCAAATAGGCTAAAATCTGCATGGCCATAACAATGCGCTGATCTGTGATGGGCTACATGTACGGGGCTGATGATAATGGGATTGGAAGTTTTCTGTTGCTTAGTGAAACCTCAGTGTGATGTCGCAGGTTGATGGGTGTGTTGTTCTGTGCTTTCCGTGCTGCTGCTGTTATGTTGCCAGTCACTGAAAAGCATAGCTCCTGCAATGTACACAGAACTTGGTACTTGATACTATTAAGAAACAGTAGTCATGGTTTATGTATTCACAACACTTAGTTATTATTTTAAATAAATCCTTCTATTTATTTATTTATTTATTTATTTATTTTTTAAAGGTTGACTCCTAAGGAACAATATCCAGAGTTGACCACTGGGCACCTTACCCTGCCCTCAACACACAAGTAGACCTGCATGAACATTCACATTCCACCATGTTTATTAAAGGAACACTCCCCCATCTCCTCTTTAGCAAGAGTTATAGCCACTGTGTGGAACGACAAATGTCTGTTGTTTTATGCAGGGTCAAAGCCAGGTCTCGGTGGATCTGAAAAGTCTGCTCATCTGACTTGGAAACAATTTGGCTGTGACCATTCCACACAACCTGAGGCTACCTCATGGGCATAAGACATGACACTGGGATGTGTGCTCAGAGGTGTCTGCACCAGGTATGGCGCCATCATGAAATTCTTTACCGTTTCCTATGTGAACTTGGGCTTTGTCATTGAAGTACTATGTATATGAGCAGAGGAGATATGCAGAATATCTGTTGCCTTTCTTCTAGCTGCCCACTCCAGTGTAGTGTGATGCCCTAGGAACACAAATTTCAGTCCCTCGGTAGAGGAGACTATCAAGAATCAAAATAGCAACCAGGCAGTGATGGTACATGCCTTTGATCCCAGCACTCAGGAGACAGACACAGTCAAATCTCTGTGAGTTGGAGGCCAGCCTCATTGAGTTCTTAGACAGCCAGGGCTACAGAGAAACTCTGTCTTGAAAAACAAAGCAAAACAAAACAAAAACAAGTCAAAGGAGCACAGGTTTATACCTGAAGTTCATGATAGAGTAGAGAAGAGAAAGAGGAGGAGGAGGAAGAGGAAGAAGAAGAAGAGGAGGGAATGAGGAAGGGAGAAGCCATGCTCTCCACCAGTCCAGGATTTGCATTGAGATGGGTAATATCTGCAACTTGATAGCATCCAGAATCACCTAGGAGACAAACTGTGAGGCAGGTCTGTAAAGAAATTATCTAGATTAGATCAGTTTCAGGGCATGCCTTTAAGGAATTATCTAGACTAGGTTAATTGAGGTGGGAAGATCCACCATAACCAGAGGCAGCACTGTCCCACGGGTTGGCATCCTGTACTGAAGAAAAAGGAGAGGGCAAACTGAGCATTCAAACTTCTCTACTTCCTGACCATGGCTACAGTGTGCTCAGCTGTCTCAGGCTTGGGCCACCACGACTTCCTTTAACCACTGAGTTGTCTCCCCAGCCCCACCACGACTTCCCTGTAGTGATGGTGCTGTCCCCCCTCTTTCAGCTGCTTGAGCAGTTTTTTTGTCTCAGCAATCATGCAAGTAACAAATGCATGTTTGAAAAGCAGAAAGAAAACACCAGATAACATCCAGATAGAAAGAAAACACCTGATAGAGATGGCCAATGACGTAAGCCCATCTTGTGCCATCTCGGTGTCACTTAGGCTGAAAGCAATGACGCAGAAAGACAAGGAAGAAAAGGGGACCCATAGCTCCTTTTTCTTCGTTACCACTGAAGGGGAAGGGTTGTGGAATGTATGTATGCCAGTGGACAAAACAAAAAAATGTTGTAGCACAGGGCTGGAGAGATGACTCGATGGTTAAGAGCACTTGCTGCTCTTACAGATCCAGGTTCTGTTTCAAGCATCAACATGGCAGCTCACAGCCATGTAACTCCAGTTACAGGGGATCTGGTGCCCTCCTCTGGCCTCCAAGGTGCCCACATACATATGTATACACTAACACATGCATGCACTCGCACACATGCACACACACACACACACACACACAATAAATAAAAATAAGTCTTAAAAAACAGCAAAAGTGTGTCTCAGGTTTCGATCTACTGTATGGGAAACAACAGGATACATGATTTTATGCTTGTATTTTCAAATATGTGAGCTACAACTACCTAGCATATTGTTATGGTGATTTTGTGCACCAGTTGAATGTTTTTATGCTTAGATTTCATTTGTCATTATACAATATAAGGATTATTGGGAAGGTTGCAGTGGACCTGTGCTGGCTAATTTTATGTTGTGATACAAGCGAGAGCCACCAGAGAGGAGGAAACCTCAATTGAGAAAAATGTTTCCGTAGTATTGGTCTGTGGGCAAACCTGTAGGGCTTTTTCTTAATTAGTAACTGATACAGTACCCTGGGTTGGTAGTCCTGGGTTCTGTAAGAAAGCAAGCTGAGCAAGCCATATGGAGCAGGCCAGTGTGCAGCACTCCTGTGGCTTCTGCATCAGCAACTGCCTCCAGGTCCCTGCCCCGTGTGAGTTCCTGCCCTCATTCCTTTTGATGATGAGTTTTTAATATGGACTGTGAGTGAAATAAACCCTTTCCTCCCCAAGTTGCTTTTGGTCATGGTGTTTCATCGCAGCAATAAAAACCCTAACTAGGATAACACTCAAACAAGAAAAGTTCAAGTTTGAAAAAGAAATGAAACCACCAGATGTGATGGAATATGCCATTAATCCCAGCACCGATGAGGCTGAAGCAGGGGTTATAGATATCTGAGTTCAATGACAGCCTGATTCAAGTAGCAAGTTCTAGGAGATTCAGGGCTACACAGAGAGACCTCATCTCAAGAGGAGAGAGAGAGAGAGAGAGAGAGAGAGAGAGAGAGAGAGAGAGAGAGGTGACCCAGAGGGAAAGGCTCTTACACAATAGTGACAGTCTGCGGTTGACCCATGGAACCTTGTAAACACAGGAGAGTGCTGACCTCCACATGTGTGCTGTGGCTTACCATGTCCTACCACCCCCATAGTGATAAATACACAAAATTAGAAATTAAAATATAAAGTAATGCACTGAGCGTCCTTCGATGAGGCAAGCGTTGTGTGCGTGGTGTGTGCGCGCGCACAATCGTATACAGCTAGCTGATAGAAAGTACTGGAATAAGTAAGCCATACTGTAAACCCAAGCTCCTTATCTTTCCACTTGAAATGCACCAGTCTTTGGAAACACAAAGATAAACCTATTGTCCCTGCCAAGGCCTTGACAGATTGGTGGAGGAGTCATGCCCTTCAGAAGACAGGGCGTTGAGAGCCCAGGCTGGAATTTGCGTGAACCACTTCTCCACGGGAGCGTTGGTGGAACTCCAGAGCAGTGGTCTTCTGCTGTGGTTCTTGGCACAAAACAGGATCCCGAAGAGCAGAGCCATGGACCAGGTAGTGTGGGAGAAGGTCTGATACCTAGGTTTTCGTACACCTCATTGCCCAGTTAATCTGCAGATATGTAAATGGGGTTGTGAACCCAGGGAACCACGAGAGACCTAGGTGACACACCATTCCTGATGGAACTATTCATTCCCAGGTCACCATAGTAAAGAGATACCAAAGCTTGCCTTTGCCTTATGTGTCATTTTTCTTCACAGAGATAATGTTTAATCTGCCCATTACGTAGTTCGTAGCTTAAAACTGGAAATGCTTCTGGATGTTCCTATTGCAGATGTACTATAACTACTTTCCTACATTGCATGAAGCCAGCCATGCACCCTGCTCTGTTGTCTCTGTGCACTTCATATGTATTTTTATTTCTGTTAAAAAGAAATTTTAGCCAGGCAGTGGTGGCGAGTGCCTTTAATCCCAGCACTTAGGAGGCAGAGGCAGGTAGATTTCTGAGTTTAAGGCCAGCCTGGTCTACAGAGTGAGTTCCAGGACAGCCGGGGCTATACAGAGAAACTGTGTCTTGAAAAAGCAAAACAAAACAAAAGAAAACAAAACAATTTTAAAAATTATGTACATGCACATGTGTCTGCGTATATGAAGGTAAATGCCATTGGTGTCCAGAGATTACATCATCCCCCCAAAGTTACAGGCAACTGTAAGCCATTTGATGTGGGTGCTTGGAGCCAAACCCTTGCTCCTAATGACCAAGCCATCTCTCCACCCCTGGGCTTTATATTTCTTTGCTACAAGAACCTGGACAGTTCTCACTTAATTTAACAAGTGTATCCACTTCTCTTGCCTTGTTTTGTGTCTCCTTCCACTTGGTGCAACTGTTATCAGTGCGTTCATTAGTTTATCTTGTGGGCCACTTGCCATTTCTGTGTCTTCCCTGGATCCCAGCACAGTGCCTGTTATGTGCAAGGAGCACAGTAAAGAGAATCCATTGAGTGAGTGAATGAGTCAGCGCTATCTGTTAGGGTTTGGCTAGAGTCTGCATGGCTCATAGGATGTCCCTAAGAGTTCCTGTGTTGGTTGGAGTTGGAGAAATAGCTCAGCAGTTGAGAGGACCGTCTGTTTTTCCAAAGGACCCAGATTTGATTCTCAGCACCCACATGGCTGCTCATGACCTTAAGTTCTAAGGGATCTAATGCCCTCTTTTGGGCTCCATACCACAGGAATAAAGTAAAACCATTTTAAAAAGAGTTTATGTGTTGTAAGCTTGGTCCCCAGTGTGGTGATACTAAGAGGGGAGGGATGGGAGCTTTGAGAGCTTGGTTCAGCACAGTACAAGGGACTGGGGTCTCTGAAGGTGCTGCTGGAGCAAGAGGTTCAAGAGGTTCACAAGGGACCCTGGTTAGTTCCTCACTGATGCCCCCCCTCCTGCTCTCGGGCCTCCGATCTCACTGAAATCTCTGTCTCACACACTCTGTGCTACAATGCCAAGTGCCATGATGCTGTGCAGGCAGGTCTTCCACAGAGCCAACACCATGCCTGTAACACTGTGCAGGAAGGCCCTCCCTATACCCTGTTCTGTGCAGTTTGGACCATCTTTCTACAAATCAGTGAGCTACATACAAGTCGCCTTCTGACAAGGTTTTCGGGTCTCAGGCATTTACTGTAGCAACGGGAAGCAGAGTAACATAACATCCAGTGGATCCCGAGCTTCTTCAGGACCCCACCTCCTCACCGTATCCATCATTCTTTCCCTGATGTGAATTAACTTGGAATACACACACACACACACACACACACACACACGCACACACACACACACGCACTTACAGCCACACATACATACTCACACACACACACTCACAGACATATACACACTCATAGCCACATATACACGCTCACATATTCACACATACATACACACTCACAGTCATACATACACACTCACAGCCACACATACACACTCACACATACAATACACATTCTCATACACATATACACACTCATATACCCCCACACACTCACACACACATACACACTCACAGCCACACATACACACTCACACACACACATTCACAGACACATACACACTCACAGCCACACATTCACACTCACACACAAACATACACATTCCCACACACACATACACACTCATATACCCACTGACATACACATACACACACACTCACACACATACACACTCATGTACCCACACATACACATAACCACACACACACTCACACACATATGCACACTCACAGCCACAATACATACTCACAGCCACAATACACACTCACACATACACACTCACACACAAACATACACATTCTCACACACACATACACACTCATATACCCACTCATACACACAGCCACACACACACACTCATACACACATACACACTCACAGCCACACATACACACACATACACATACACATTCATACACACACATACACACTCATATACCCTCCCACAGCCACACACACACACATACACACTCACACAACATACACTCTCATATACTCACTCACACACACAGACACACAGACACACACACACACACACACACACACACACACTTCACTGACTTTTTACATTCTTAGCAGAAACTATGAGATGTAGTTGGGACGCTTCCACGCTTGCTGAAAGAGTTCACCAAATGCATTAATGATTGATGGCTTAGTCCTGCCCTTCCCCCCCATTTCAGAGCGGGCGCTTTCACCTGCATGTGTATGCTTTCTCAGCACACCTGTAGAGCGAGTGACAGCCTTCTAGGCTTCTGCGTGGAGATAGGAAAGCTCTCATTTGTTATGAAGCTAAAATTAAACTGCAAGCTTTTACATGTCTCTTCGAGGTGGCAGCTGAGGCCCATCTTTGTCATCTCAGAACTTTTCACACCCCGGGTTCAGCCACAGTAAGTGGATTACCATGGGGACGGATATCAGGTTCTTTTTTTTTTTTTTTTTTATTTTTTTATTGGTGTTGAAAATGAATGAACTCACATGGGGAAACTGAAAGTCAATGCTTTTCCTCACCCTTTGAGCTTAAAGTCTTTTAATTAAAAAAAAAAAAAATTCAGACTCTCCTCCCAGTCTTTTCGTCCGCTTTTGCAGTGTAGCCAGGGTGTCTGGATTGAAATGGGAAACACACGCAGAGAGGTGTTTTTCTCCTTGCTGGGGCGGGGGAGGCTAATTTCATCAGCCTTGTGTGTGGCTTTAAACCTTACAGTCAGTGGGGCTCTGTAGATTACTGTCCCCACACCACTGCCCACATGGCTTGGATGCTGGGCTATCCTTTGGTCATGTGGCTGCGCTACTCATTACCCATCTTTTAAAGGCAGATCTAAAGCATTTTTTTTTGTTATTTATTAAACTATTGTAGTCCAGGCTGGGGTTGAAGTCCTGCCGTCTCCACCTCCCCAGTGCTTGGATTATAGGCACAAGTTGCCATCGTTGGCTGTCTTTAATAGGACATCCTGTACACAGTAAAAGATTCAGGATGAAGTCCCAGGAACCTCCACTGTTTACACCATGTCCTTCCTAGTGCGGCCGAGTCTATTGTCAATAACCCCCCACGCTTGATACTTCACACAATCTATAGAAAAACAGAGCCAGGGAAGCCAGGGAAGCCAGGACTCTTCGATGTGTCCTTCTGCAGAGGTGGCCGTGGGGGTCAGCAATAGCTGGAGAAGCAGATCCAAGTGTGTTTCTGTGAGCTTTGGGTTCCTTCCGTGGATCAACTGGACCCAGCCTCGGATGGAGAAGAGGTTGGTTTGCTCGTAGTTGGGAAGTTTCAAATTCTGAATGGCACAGTTCGAGCTCTGGAGAAAATGCCAGGCCTTTGGCACACGGCAAGTGTAGGAATGTGCATTAAGACACATATATGATGACACAGCCAGGCAGGAGGTTCAAGAGAGCTGGCGTGTGGGAGCAAACCACTCACTGACTCCACCAAAGGTTCTGGCACCTAACTAACAGCACCGCACTCTGACTCCAGCCATCACGGGCAGGTGATTCTTAGAGAAAATACAAACCACACTAGGCTACAGGTTGACCACATCGAGGGCCCGGGGACAAGGTACAGTGGGTGAGCCGCTTGCTGTGAAGGTTCGAGGACCTGAGTTTGGATCCCCAGAAATGCCATACAGCTGAGCATGCTAGGGCACATCTGTAATTCCCGTGTTCTTGTTGCAGGCTGGGATGCAGATATGGGAGACCGTCTTTGAAGCTTGTGGGCCAGCTAGCCTGGCTTGTGCAGCGACGAACAAGAGGCTCCATTTCCAGCAAAGTGAAAGTTGGAGACCAACATGTCTGAGGTTGTCTTCTGGCCTCCGTACATGAGCTGAGACACAGTATGCCTGCCAATCTCACACACACACACACACACACACACACACACACACATCCGTAAGGCGATACATACAGAGAACAGATGAAAAATAAACAAATAATAGGGACCATGGAAGAAAAGGGGGCCAGAAAGAATGGAAGAGCCAGGACCAAAAATAGCGTCTTCTGGACACAGCCAGACTGCTGCTTTCATGGGCTCCCAGCAGCTGTCCTTGCCTGCCATACAAGATCAAGCCAGCCAACATTCCAGCATCGAGGGGGAGGGTTTCACAAGGCCCCACCCTTGAGGATCTATGGGCAGTTAATAGCTTTTAGGGGAGGGAAGAGTCATTTTTCTTTAAAGTTGTGCCCTCTGTCAGGTCAAGAGTGTTCCGCACCCAGAAGCATATGGGGAGCACAAATTGGATCTTATTATTGGTCAATAAAACAGAAACCCCAACAGCAACAAAAACCACAATTACTGCTGGAGAGTCAGCGGTTAAGAGCACTCATTAACCGCTGGGGAGCTCCCGGATTTGAGTCCCAGCCCCCACATGACGGTTCCCATAGGTCTGCGAATCTAGTTTCAGGGAATCCAAAGCCCTCCCATGACCTCCATAGGCACAAGGCACACCCATGATGCACATACACACTTGCAGGCAAATCACCATACATAATAAATAAATAAACAAGTAAATAAATAAATAAATCTAAAACAAAAATATAGGACATGACATTTGGGGGCTATGTAGGTGGGGTAGATCTGAGAGTAGTTTGGGGTGAATATGACCAAAATACTTTGTATGAAATTATCAAAAAACTAATAGCCAGATAGTGGTGGTACATGGTTTTAATCCCAGCCTAGGGAGGCAGAGTCAGGCGGATCTCTGTGAGTTCGAGGCCAGCCTGATTTACAGAGTGAGTTCCAGGATAGCCAGGGTGGCACAGAGAAACCCTGCCTTGAAGTCCCCCTCTCCCACAAAAAAAAAAAAAAAAAAACACAAAATCTAATAGAACATTAAAATTAATAAGTAAAATAAAAGTTGTTGTCTCAAAAAATGAAGCTAGTATGACTTTCAAGCCAAGAACTGTATGAACTGCATGCATAAAAGATGCTAGTGACATGGAATAAAAGCTGTGTGTGTGTGTGTGTGTGTGTGTGTGTGTGTGTGAGAGAGAGAGAAAGAGGTGTAAGAGTTTGTATGTCTGTGTTTGAGTGTGTGTATGAGAGTGTGTGAGTGTGTAAGTGAGAGTGAAAATGTCTGTGAGTGTGTAAATGTATGTATATGTGAGAGTATGTTTGAGTGTGTGTGTGAAGATGTCTGAGTGTGTGTGTATGTGAGTGTACCTGAGTGTGTGTGAAAGTGTGTATGTGTGTGAGTGTCTGAGTGTATGTGTTTGAGTGTGTGTAAGAGTGTGTGTAAGTATGTGTGAGAGAGAATATGTGAGTATGTATAAGAGTATGTGTGTGAGAATGTGAGTGTGTGTATATATATGTGTGAGTGTGTGCATATATGAGTGTCTTTGTGTGTGTGTGTGTGTGTGTGTGTGTGTTAGTGATTGTGGTGTTTTAAACGTTTTTTGCATATTTTTTTGCACAAAGTATCTCTATGTAGCCCTGGCTGGCTTGGGACTTGCTGTGTAGATGAGGCTGGCTTCAGACTCAGAGATCTGCCTGCCTCTGTCTCTTAAGTAGTGGGATTAAAGGTGTGTGTCACCATACTGGGCCTTGTTTTAGACATATTGCTCTTATAAAACAGTTTTTTTATATTTATTTGTTTATTTACAAATTAGAACTCTGGGCCCTCGTTCTCAGCAGGGATGAATAAAATTCTTCTGGGACCCCAGTTCGTTGGTCAGAAAGAGGGAGCCTGGCCCCGACATCGCTCTTGCTTCCTGGGTTGTCCTATGATTCCTTTGCAGTGCCACCTGCCATACTGTGATGTCGTGACAGCTAGGATCTGCAGTGACCTCCACAGGTTCACACGTTAAGGACTCGGTTCCCAGCTGGTGATGCTATCTGGGTAGGTGAGGCTGTGTGATGTGGGTTGGTCACGGGGTGTTGTTTCCTTAGCCCCTGCTTCTGGCCTTGCTCTCTGCTCCCTTCATTGTTATGATGTGAGGATTCTCTGCCAAATACTCCCACTGCCATGAACTCTCCTTTCAAAGTGGATTGGAACCAGGCCTCCCCCCCCCCCAAAAAAAAACCCCTTTCCTCCTGTCTTAGGGTTTTACTGCTGTGAACAGACACCATGACCAAGGCGAGTTTTATAAAGGACAGCATTTAATTGGGGCTGACTTACAGGTTCAGAGATTCAGTCTATTATCAAGGTGGGAGTAAGGCAGCATCCAGGCAGGCATGGTGCAGGAGGAGCTGAGAGTTCTACATCTTCATCTGAAGGCTGCTAGCAGAAGACTGGCTTCTAGGCAGTTAGGATGAGGGTCTTAAAGTCCATACCTACAGTGACACACCTACTTCAAGAAGGTCACATCTCCTAATAGTGCCACTCCTTGGGCCATGCATATACAAACCATCACACCTCTCTTCATTTATTTCCTTTAGGTATTTGCCAAAGTGACACAGAAATAATGTATGCTGGAAGACTCCCACCAGATTTCAGATGCTTGCCCAACGTTCTTGAACTTTTAAGACTGTGAACTAAGTAAACTCCCTTTTTTTAAAAAAAAAATCTTGTCATAAGTGTTTTTTTATAGCAACAAAAATGTACTAATATGGGGGGGGAGTGAAGCTAAGGATAGTGGGACATTGTCAACACTGTCAGAGCAAAAACACCTGGCTGAGAAGGGTGGAGAGATGGCTCAGTGTTAAGAGCACTAGCTACTCTTCCAGAGCTCCTGAGTTCAATTCCCAGCAACCACATGGTGACTCACAACCATCTGTAATGGGATCTGATACTCTCTTCTGGTGTGTCTGAAGACAGCTACAGTAGTGTATTCATATAAATAAATCTTTTTTTTTTTTAAAGACCCAGCTGAGTGAAGGATACTCTGGTCACTAAGCACAGGTATTATCTACCAGAGAAGATCTGGCACCAGCCTTTAATGGTGTCATATGTATCTATATGTTGTATGTATCCATACATCATACTATCAAATGTATCCCATCAGATGAAACAAGTCCTTTGTGGTCCAGACAAACTCTTGGTTATAAATGTGATTGCAAAGGCAGTAGTCTGACCTGAATACTAGATATTGAAAACAATTTATCAGAGTTTATCTTTTCTTTCAATATCAGGGTCCTGGCTAACTCAGGCTCTTAGTGAATTAGGTTAGCAGGAATTGATTCTCCAGCACCATCACCATCACCATCACCCTCACCCTCACCATCACCATCACCATCACCATCACCAGCACCAGCACCATCACCATCACCATCACCAGCACCAGCACCAGCACCAGCACCAGCACCAGCACCAGCACCA
>JADRCD010226445.1:0-19340 GCA_019843815.1 Montemys delectorum
CCTGAGGTACCTAACCACTTTCAGTTTGTGTCTCTTATATGGAACATCCATACAAAAATCAGTATTTACGTCAGTATTTACATTTGACATAAATACTGACAAATCTAAGCAGTTATTATAGTTATTGGAGCTTCTACCCACCAGATATCTGGCTCAAACCATGAGTGCTTGTTCTCTGGCAGTGGCAGAGGCCACCAGTCTGAGAGCAAGTTGTTCTTCTGAGGGAACTTGTCCCAGCTTAGAGATGGCTACCAACTTTGTCTTCATAGGGTCTATCTTCTGAGTATGTGCTCTTTCTTTTTTTTTTTTTTATTAGATATTTTCTTTATTTACATTTCAAATGTTATCCCTTTTCCCCATTTCCCCTCTGAACCACCCCCATCTCATCCCACCTCCCCCTGCTCACCAACCCACCCACTCCCACTTCCCCGTCCTGGCATTCCCCTACACTGGGGCATTGAGCCTTCACAGGACTAAGGGCCTCTCCTCTCTCACTGATGTCCCATAAGGCCATCCTCTGCTACATATGCAGCTGGAGCCATGGGTCCCTCCATGTGTACTCTTTGGTTGGTAGTTTAGTCCCCAGATGCTCTGGGGGTACAGGTTGGTTCATATTGTTGTTCCTCCTATGGGGCTGGAAACCCCTTCAGCTCCTTGGGTCCTTTCTCTAGCTCCTCCATTGGGGACCCTGTACTCAGTTCAATGGTTGGTTATGAGCCTCTACTTCTGTATTCGTCGGGTACTGTCAGAGCCTCTCAGGAGACAGCTATATCAGGCTCCTGTTGTCAAGCATTTGTTGGCATCCACAATAGTGTCTTGGTTTGGTAACTGTATATGGCCTGTACCTTCTCCTTAAAAGATAAATTTTAGGTTTAAAGATCACCCTAATGACCACATGAAGCCATACTTACTGCCTACTGGCCTAACTCCCATTGGAGCCCAGTTCTCAGATATTGAGAATTATAGCCTGAACAAGTGAACCAGGGGATGCAATGTAGCCCATATAGTCACAAATATTCTAACCACTCAATGTGTTCTCTTTTTTTTTTTTTTTAACATATTCATTGTTCCTTCTTTGTCTCCTCAACTTTGAGGGTAGGAATGGGTTTTTATTGTCCTATCTTTTCTCTATTAGTTTTATAAAATTACACACATCAGTCTTTAAGTGTTGTGCACATACTTGTGAGTTATCAAAGCACAATGCCAGTGAGTTATTGATCCACTTTCTAGAAACAGTGAACACTTTAACTCCATTTATCCCCATGTTTTTCTTGGCCTATGTTTCAGTTCAAAATGCAGTTTGCTATTATTGGTTATGTGATCAATATTAATCTCTACTTATTTGCATGTTATTCCTAAGAACAAAGTTGTCTATTTCCTGTATTTCCTATGCTATCCTTGTATAGTATACAAGAAAAGGGATGCTGATCTTCTGTTAAGTAGAGGCAGGATTGAAATCCTAAACTCTAGAGTTCTAAGGGAAGAGACCAGGGAAGTCAGAAAGTTATACCCCATAATGTATGAATTCTGTCATATAAGATGTCACTGTTTGACTTCTGTGGAGTTTATTTTGTTGTGTTGGTGGAGGAAAAGGTGAAGGAACATATCAAGGGTGAAAGAGAGTCTGTAGATGGGAAGAGGGCTCTTGGAAGACATCCAAAGACCTAAGAGGGTTAGCCGGAAAACGTAACCCCTGACTTCAGTTGGAATTCAGGAGTTGGTAAAGGTTTGACATTCCCACCCTTAAACTGCTGATTAAAAGGAGACCAGAAAACAAGAGCAGAGGCGCAGAAACCATGCTGGTGACTGCACAGTGAGGGCTCTCCATATTTATGAGTTCTCCCACAGTAAGTGTTCTCTGAGACCTCTGTACAGCCTGTCCTCCAGTTCTCAGGCTTGGGAAAACCTGTCTCTAGCTTTGTAACTCGGGAAGAGTCAGCTTCAGTGAATGCAAATAAGCTCCATGCTCATGGTGAAAAGTCCTCGCCCTTGCCAGCTCTACAACTTGTGTCTCATTAGTGACATGATTCGGGGAGTGATATGGACAGGTACCACACTACCCATGGTTCCCACAAGCATGTGAAGGCATCTTGCAGAAGGCTAGTCTTTGAGTCTGGCATATTAAAGTCAGGATGTTGAATTTCCTACAGTGACACACTCAAAGGGATAGTGAAGCCATACTTCTTGTGAGGAAGAATCTGAAGAACTTGTGCCCAGAGCCTGGGCTGCCTGCAGGCCTGGAGATCAATTAGATGAAGGTCTTTGGTTCTCTTGGGCCTTTCTCTTTATCACAAATGAGGACCAAACAAAGCATCACTGGACAAACTTCAAATGATGAAGCTTTCAAAATATCAACTTTATTATTAGAAGATAATATTTATGTTTATTCTGGGTTGGCCATTGTACTCAGATCTCATTCAGACATGGCAACATTCCTACCATCTGCTCCTGTTATTACCATATAAAAATTTGGCAGGGTTGAGTAGTTTGCCCAAGGTCCACTCTACAGGAAGGGCTAGGGTCAATAATCAAACCTACCTTCGAGCTCTGACACTTATGGCTTTGACCATGACACGGTAACACACACTAAAATGAGTTGTCCCAGCTCACTAGCTGAATTAATTATCCCTAATTTCCTCTCTTCTCACTATAAACTCCCCATGGGTGAGCAGATGAAGAAAAGCTATTATCTAAACTCTGATCCAGCCATGTTTTCAGATGCTTTGCCCTATCCCCTGCCCCCTTCCAGCATGGGAGATCTCTGGACTTCTTTGCCACAGGCTGAGCCAACCTACAAAGAGGACAACTATGAGGAATTTCTCTTAAGAGAATGACAGCACTATTTAAATGGGGATGGTGTCAAGGGCTGGTGGTATAGCTCAGTGTGGAAGCATTTGCCTAAACTCACACAGAGTAGAAGGAGGTTGAAAAGTTTGCATCCACACTAGTTGCATGATAGTTGTCTCATGCTAGCTCACATATAAAAGTGATAGATTTTACATACTGGCCTTCTGAGTCCTTCTGAGTCCTTCCAGTGTGGTGTGGCATCCATACACACACATGTCCGTGCATGTGGGAGGGGGTGTGTGGGGCGGTGTGTTTGCATGTGCACATTTGTATGGATAAGTGTAAAGGCCAGAAGCCAATATCATGAGTCTTCTTCAATCTCTCCCTACCTTATATCTCTCATTGAGATATAGCACTCTTACATTTTCAAAGCTAATGATGTCAGAGGCCAGGAAAGAGTTAACAACTTTGATAAAATATTTCCTGGAAAACATCTTTAATAAGAAAGAGTAAGACCATGAAGGAGTCTTACCAAGAGGAACAAGGAAGTCTGTGGTGCCATGTTTAGGCCAGCAAGGGAAGATCAAATGGGAGGGGCAGATGTCTTATCCCATGCCCATACAACAGGATTATGTTCCTAAAACTTAAAAAAGAAAAAAAAAAAAGAACACCAGAACAAACTTCATATTATCTGAGATTAAGCTTTTCCACCTTCATTAAACAAGAGTTAGACTGAATTTCAAAATGTCAGAAGTTGTTTTTCTTGTACACTTAAGCTCCTGGGCTGAGTGAGATTCACTCGTGCGACAATGCCCACCATTGAATGCGGAGTGACAGGGTTCCAGTGGCGAACTAGGACAGAATAGAAAGGAAGAGGTTAGAAACAACAAGCCAAGGGGACAGGCAGGCCATGTCTCAATGCCAAGCCAGCTCAGATGAAAGAGCAGTTTGTCTCTTTACAGACAGCAGGGACGTCAACAGTTTCGAAAGACTTATGAAGGAAAGGCCCAAGATGTTCCACAAAGTTCAAAGGCGATTTACAGCCACAGACACAGCCCTAAGGCCACAGCTTCTCTCCAAGTGTTTGGGGGTTTGTTTCCCTGAAAAGTAATGCCATGACTGTGCACCCCAGGAACTGGATGCTGTTGTTAGTTTTGCTCTTAGCCAACAAATGAAAAAAAGGGTCCATGGTTGGGTCCACACCAAGTCTCCTTTGAATGCCAGCGTCTTGTTTCTTTGCTACAAGTTGGAATCCAGCTTCATGCACATAGACACTCAATGGATGCCTTGGAGACAGGGTAAGGGGAGGAAGGGCAAGAGAGGTACATTCTGCATTCATAAAAGGCTCTTGACCTTTCTTTCCAAAACCAAGGCTCAGCGGAAAGAGCGGTGCCTGGGCCCTTGTTACAAACACTGTGTTTGGGAACCTGTCCTAGTTTGGTTTCTGTGGCTGTCATAAAATACCATGGCCAAAAAACAATTTGAAAGGAAAATGGCTGCATCTAGCTCACAATTCCAGGTTACAGTCTATCACTATAAGGAACCTACAATGGTGGGAGCTTGAGACAGCTGGTCAAATCACATCCACAGACAAGAACACAGAGAGAGATGAATATATGCATGCTCATTTGCTTGTGCTCGGCTCATTTTCCCCCACTTGTCCATTTTGTGACCCCCTGCCTAGGGAATGGTGCCACCTATACTGGCCTGGGTCTTCTCACATCAATTAACTTAATTAAGAGAGTACCCCAAAGACATGCTCACAAGGCCTCCCAGTGTAGACAATGCCTCATTGAGATGCTCCTCTCAGGTGAGTCTACATTGGATTAATAGGGCAATAAAAGGTAACCATTCTGGATGCCAAACCAGGTTCACTTAATCAAAAAGTTTCAAGTTCACACACGGTCCCCCATGTGATTCAGAAAGCTCAAAACATCTCGAGAAACTCTGCTCTATGGAGCCAGAGTCAGGCTTCTGAATAAAGTAGGAGACTCCCTCAGTAGCCCAGTGAGAATTATTCCTCCTTCAGGAAAGGCTTGCAATTACTCAACTGTCAGGGAAAGAGAGCAGATGCTGGGGTGAGCTGGGCTGACTTCGGTGTATTATAAAGACTTAGTTCTAAGGACCGGGGAGACCGCTCCATAAACAAAGTGCTTGCTGTACAATCATGAAGATCCAAGCTCAACACCTGCATCTATACAAAAATGCAGATGTGGCGGTGTGCACAAGGAATCAGAAAAGTAGATCTCTGGGGCTCACTGGCCACCCAGCCCGACCAAATCAGTGAGCTCTGGGCAGTGAGAGATGCTGCCACAAAAACAGAAAAGGTGAACGGCACCTGAGAAATGACCCACGAGGTTGACCTCTGCTCTCCACAAAAACTAACACACATACATGCAGGCATACACAGCAAACACACACACACACACACACACACACACACACACACACACACACACACACACACACATAGAGACTGGATTTATACAGACTCGGTTTGAAGCCATAAGCAATGTTGTATTGGGGCCTGAATTTTTTTATCTGTTATATTAGGACAATGATGATGATAACTGATTCAGTTGCCAGTGTGATTGTAAGCTTAAATGATTCGAAGTAAATAAAGTGTTTGGAATGGGACAACTCTATAAGCCCTAAAAAATGTTAGCTACTGGCAATGTTTTAACTAATTGATGTGTATGTGTGTTTGTGTATGTGTGTGTGGGGGGGGGTAGATGTGCATGTGTGTACATGTGTGTTTCTTTTTTTGTTTGTTTTGTTTGTTTGTTTGTTTGTTTTCAAGACAGGGTTTCCTCACTTTGTAGACCAGGCTGACCTTGAACTCAGAAATATGCCCACCTCTGCCTTCCAAGTGCTAGGATTAAAGGCATGCGCCACCACTGCCTGGCTACATGTATGTTTCTGTATGTGTGTTTGCATGTCTGTGTGTGTGTAGATGTGCATGTGCATATATGTATGTGTCTGTAAGTATGTTTGCATGTCTGTTTGTGTGTGTGTGTAGATGTGCATGTATGAACATGTATGTGTCTGTAAGTGTGTTTGCATGTCTCTGTGTGTGTGTTTTCTATGTATGTGAAGAAGATAACTCTCAGAAGTCAGTTCTCCCTTCTACCATGTGGGTTCCAGGGATCTAACTCAGGTCATCCAACTTAGCAGCAAGCCCTTCTACCCACTGAGCCCTATCTCTGTCCCCTGTTAGTGGTGTTTTTTTAGAGGGGATAGCTTTGATGTTTCAGATACCAGACAAAGATCCTGAGATATCTTGGAGACGCCTTCCCCATCCTTCCTTCCCAGCTGAAGACATGAGGATGATTTTAAACCCTCCTGATAGGCCTGTGCTAGGTCATGGGCCATGGAAACAAATACTAGGAAAAAGTGGACTAAATCAGTGTTTCCCAAACTTTATCCCTTCCAGAAGCATCATCTGTATTCTTTCCTAAGCATACCAATATACAACCCTTATGTGCTATTTTTATTTAAATCAATCTACAATGAACTTGACTTTTTACAAATCACATCCTAAAGCCATAAATAACATCTATAAAGTCAAAAGTGCAATGCAATGGGTCGTAATTCTTTCTACTGCACAGTAAAGTAAAGCCATAACTGTGAGAATAAATATGTTCACACATACATAAAAAGGTTGCAAGAGCTCCAGGTCATCTCTTGCTTCCTAGGTTAGCATTTTATTAGCCTCCAGCTGCACTTAGAACTGGTTTTGACACCAAATCCCTCTGCCCAAGTGCCCTGTGCAAAACTTTTGCTTCAGGCCCAACCTGCTCAATTGAGGACCAGAGCCGCCAAGTGACTTGCCCAATGTAACACAGCTAGAGCTGGGCAGACGGGAGATCAGATCCCAGCTGTTTCATAATATAAATGGCAGGAGCACCTTTGCTGTCACTAAAAGCATGGAGATAGGAGCCATGCTCGGTCCCTGTTCCCACCCTCCCTGCTTGGTGACTTTTGTCTTCTCGTTGTTTGATGTTAATTGCCTTTCCTATCTAATGTGATTGCTAAATTCATCAAAAAGATCTCCAGATAATTATTCCTGACACTCACAGCTTTCATTTTGCAATCTTTCTGCGTTGGGAGATGGGGCAGGGATTTTCCTCAGCCTCAACCTGACTGTCACAAAACAATTTTCAGGAAATGAGCTTCCATCTCCGTAACTGTTCATGGCTACTGCAAAGCATGGTCCTGAGCAAGTTGCCCTGAGGGTCAGCCTCCAGCCCATTGTGTTTTCTTTCCATGTCTCCCCTCTCCATGAATGATCAATGCTGATAGTCTAGAGAGCCATGGGTACCAGAATCTGATGTCAGATCCTTAAGCATTTTTAGACACAGAGCTCTCTTTTCAGGCCCTCTGGTGACTCTTGACAATGTAAATTAGTATACAAGAAAGAACAGATTAGCACTGTCTCCTGTGCTTTATGATGGGCATGGCAATGCCCTAGCATGTCATACATTCTACACTCAACTCCATTCAGGCCAGCTACAATGCTACATGCTGGGAGGTCATCAGAGTCAATGTGGTATCTCATGGTCTCATTAAAGAAGGATGTATCTGTTCCATATGTCGCCACCAAAAAAAGGGGGGTTTCAACTGAGTCTTTTTAAACCCTACATTTTCAATAAAGCAATTTTGTCTGGGGACAAAAAAATAGTTCTTGAAAGCAAAAATACCTTACATATTACAGCCCAAAACAAAACAATACATGGCTCATGCTTCATTTCTCTCATTAGGGAGAAGTTTAATTTAATTTTAATTGATTTTTATCAATTAATCCAATAATCTAAGTTTCTTTTATTTTTCCTTGCAGAGGGAATAACAGAAAGGGGAAACTTTGATGAATATTTATCTAGATGAAGGAAAACCTCAACGTGTCTGTCTGCCCTTGGTCCCAGCAATTTGGTTGCTATTATCTATCTCAGAAAGAGGCCAAGAGAGACTAAAGAGGAACAGACTGCTCACTGCATCATCACCTCAGTAATAAAGCTAAGTATCCATCAATCAGGGATGACTCAAAAAAAATCTTTTTTGAGAAATTCACTTGAGAAGCTTCCACGCTATTTTTATGGCTAGAAAAGGCCATTTGAAGAATGTTCCTTCACCTTGGAAGGGAATTGCTTCCAGGACCCCTCAAAGATACTCAAAATCCTTCATTCAAAATGGTGTGTGTGTGTGTGTGTGTGTGTGTAGGGGGGTGTTGTGGAAATGGCTTTGTGGGTAAAGAATTCACGCATTGAGCATGAGGACCTGAGTTTGCAGTTCTCATCACCATATATAGTCAGATATGGTCATTCATCTGTGGTTCTGTTATTCCTTCTGAGAGTGGGGGGGTTGGAAACAGGAGAATTTTGGGGAGCTCAAAGGCTGTCTATCTTACAGCATGCATCAGAAAAAAAGTGGAAGGTGGGGATCAATATCTAAGATGGTCCTCTGACTTCCACATGGCCATCAAGAGACATGCACATGTGAACTCACATACATGAACACACTCGAAGAGAGATACATACAAATTTTTAAGTAATAATAATAATTAAATGATACACTAGCAGAGAGTTTGGGCGCATCTTTCTTTATAAATCATCTTTAGGTAACTTGTTGTAACAAAAGCGACGTGAATGCCATGTAAGTGGCTCCTATGCTTTACTGTCTAGGATGTAATGACAAGAGAAGAGCCTATATACATTCAATATGGGTGCTTCATATTCAGATTATATATTCTACTGCAGCGGGTTGAATTTGTAGATGTAAAGCCTATGGCTACAGAGTATGCTGATGTAGAGAGAAATATGAATAATCGCACAACACATACACACACACACACACATGTTAAAAAAAACCACCCAGCTCTATGATCTCCTCCTCCTCCTCCTCCTCCTCCTCCTCCTCCTTCTTCTTCTTCTTCAAAACATTTTTTTTTTCATGGCAGGGTTTTTCTGTGTAGCCTTGGTTGTCCTGGAACTCACTCTATAGACCATGCTGGTCTTGAACTCAGAGATGCACCTACCTCTGCCTTCTGAGTGCTGGGATTAAAGGTGTGTGCCACCACTACTGTCAGCTGAGACCTTTTTTATATGCATGATCTATACACAAAGTCAAAAGAAAGTCTATAGGAGTGAACACTAGTGTGACACGCACAGATACCTTAGGAATAGATCAAAGTGGTCAAAGCTGTTCACACAACTTACATACCTTGATTTTTGTCTTTCTTTCCTTCCTTTTTGCGCTCTCTCTCTCTCTCTCTCTCTCTCTCTCTCTCTCTCTCTCTCTCTCTCTCTCTCTCGTGCGTGCGCTCTCGCTCTCTCTCTTTCTCTCGGTGTGTGTATGTGTGTGTATGTGTATACCTGTGTGTGCAGCTATGTGTGTGCCTGTATACACATCTGTGTAGAGGTCAGAGATCAATCTCAAGTGGTTCCCTCAGGATACCATAGCCTCTCTTCTTTAGAGACTTGGACCTGAAATGCACTGAGCAGACCAGGCTGCCAAGCTTACCCCATCTCAACATTGGAATTGTGAGTGTATGCCATCATGCCAGGCTTTCTCTGTTGGTTCTGGGGACTGAACTAGGGTCCTCCTGCTTGCAAGCCAAGCGCTTTGCTGACTGCTATCTCCCAAGAATGAATTATAAATAAATCTCATAAGGAAGAGTAATAAATAATTTTAAAAGAACCCCTACTTCATTCATGTAAGATTAGAAACTATTTCCTTATCTGAAGAAAGATTTATTCAGCCCTGAAGAAAAGATCTGTCACCAGATTTCTAATAAAACTAGAAATCAAAAGCCTGTGTGCACTTTGGGCAAACTAAAGCTTTATCTTTTTATCAAATTATAGGAAATGACATAAAGATATGCCAAGTCTTTGAAGAAATAACTCCCTAAGGTTTGACATTTTTAAAAAAATCAAAGGGTAAGAAAAGTAGACTGTACTAGTACAAAGGGGACCTCCCATCTTAGAGGAGGTTTGGCCAATGTGTACCAAACATAAATGAGAGGACTGTCCCTCAGCAGCCATGGTCCTGGGAGTCACACAAAGGTGCTTATTTCTGAGTACCTGCAATGGAGAGAAGGTAGAAGCCATAAAAAACTGTTACAGAGACTGGAGAGCTTACTCAGCAGTTAAGAGCACTTGCTGTTCTTCCAGCACACATTTCAGGTAGCTCCCAACCCTCTCCAACTCCAGTTCCAGGGGCAGAGACCTCAGCTGAATTCCATGGGCACCAGCACACATGTGCACAGAGACACACATACATGTAAATTAAGTAAAATAAATCTTTTCAAAATCTATAATTTGAGACTATGTTCTTCACCCGTCATCCATTAAGAGTAACCTTCTATGCTTGTTTACAGTGATGACAGCTGCCATGTGTGCTATGGTGCAACTTTCCCCTACCTACATTTAGCTTCTCATAACCAACTGTGCTATCCACCTTATAATGGGCCATATCAGCAGCAGAGTTTCCTATCCAGAAAACACAAAGTAGGTGATGTAGGAGTAGCAGCTCCTTAACATTCACACTGCATGTGCATGTGTTAGCTTCCACTGCGTAACAAATAACACCACGACTTACTAGCTCAAAGCATCATTAATTGTCTCATGGTGTCTGTTCGTCAGGAATCCAGGCTTCAGATCTGCCTCAGAGGCATGAATATGCTTCAGTGAAGGAGATCCAGAGTCGGTGTGACTGTTAGACGTGACTGGAGATGAATCCGTTTCCAGGATCATCATGAAGGCAGTTTCCAGCTCTTGTCATTGGCTAGGCTGACCACTCCAGTTCTTGGCTGGCCACTGGTTGGAAGTGACCTTCACTTCCTTGCCACAAGGAAAGTGGGAGGAGCAAGGAAACAAGAGGGTGAATGAGACAGAAGTCACATTTTTATAATGCACTCTCAGAAGTGAGATCCCTTTGCTTTTCTCATTTTTCTTCTTCCTTTTTTCCCCCTGGATGTAAATCCCTAGGCTCAGCTCATAGTTTTTTACAGAAAACTGTAGGAACCAGGAGACAGAGGACTCTGAGAATTTTCTTAGAAGCTATCCACCATAAATGATTCATATAAAGACATACCATGAAGAAAACATTAGAAAGGAGGGGACATAGTGTTATATTATTGATGCTTTCAAACAAAAGCAACAGAGGAAACTGCCTGTTGCTTCTCCTGCAGCTGCCTACCAGTGAGATCACTAACAGGAGTGGGACCCAGAAACTTGGACTTATACTCAGAGACCACTCCTGCTTCTCACACTGGCAAGTCAGAGTGAACTTGGCATCCCCAGGCCGGGGGTCAGGATACCTTGACAGGTCATGAAGACAAGAAGCAACTGACTGTAGACTATCACAGTTGACACTGAAATCCTCCATGCCAATCCCAGGTCTCCCAAGCCATTGTGCAAATCATACTCTGACATAAAGACACTCAAAGTCCCCACACCCTCAAGCCTCTAGATATCGTGCCACAGATTCCCCACCCTGAATTATAGTAATCATTCTTTTTATTCTGTGCCTGCCCATAGGCTGCCAAATATTGATGGAGGCCAACTGGCTCTACCAGGCACACCTCATGCCTCCTGCCAGTGAACTTTGATTCTCTTTTCCCATTCCCAGGGGGGCACAAGACCTAGTTCTTCTCAGTCCACCAACTGGGAACTAAGCATATAAATATATGAGCCTATGGGGGAGGGGGACATTCTTATTCAAAGCACCATGCCTGTGTTCTTTGTTTTTCTTGTGGTATTATTGTTTTGTTGTGTATTACTTTCAAAATGGGTATACCATTATATTGCCCAGGCTGGTCTTGAACTCTTGAGCTCAAGAAATCCACCACCTAAGTAACTGGGACTATAATCACAGACTACAACACATGGCTCCCCCGTATCCTTTGATAAGCAATGTCTAATTCTCTGAGACAGCTTCTGTCATTCAACTTTCCTGAATGTTGCCTTATTCAGATCTCCATTCCCACCATTGTAGCCCATCCTACATGATACTTGTTCAAGCCTGCTGGTGGCCTGGAGATATAGCTCCACTGATAAAATGCTTACTTAGCACACACAAAGTCCTAGGTTCAATCCCCAGCATCACATAAAACCAAGGCAAATGGAGCAAGCCAGTAACCCCAGCACTCAAGAGATGTGGTGGGGGTGGGGGTGGGGTGGGTAAGAGAATCAGAAATTGAAAGTCACCCTGAGCTACCTAAGGAGTTGGAGACCTGATTGGGCTACATGAGACCCCACCTCAAAAGAAAAGGAAAGAAAACCCAGTTGTTCATTCTTGTACTCAGAATCCCGTAGCTCCCTGTCAATGGCCCAGTTAAGACTGAATGGCTTAGTAACATTTCTGAAAGCTTCACTCACTGCCCCTTAAGGTTTCAAGCTTTTCCATTTTTCTTACCCATACTGAATGCCATGTGTGCTCCTTTGATTTGTATACCACATTCCTATTCATCTACCATACTATTTCTCCTCTCTGGTGCTGGATTATAAATTCCTTTGATCTCTAGTTCCTTTGCAGCTTATCTTTATAATCCCCTGGGCCCCCGATGCCTACCTAACCCAGTGACTTGTTTGGGCCCAGGGGACTTGATTGCTATCTCATGGGAGGAGTATTCATTACATACATACTTCAAGTCTCTCTGCCCTTTTCCAGGACTAAAGAGACTTGTCTGATTGAGGAGTTTGGCTAAAAGGTCTGAGTTTGCTTGTCCCCACATTCTCTTTCTTCATAGAAAAGCTGACCACACACAGGAAACCAATATGCTCAGCAGATCATCGCTTGTTCTCAGCCATCCCAGAGCCTTCTAGGAGGGGGTCGTCACTACAAAGGGAACCTTCATTTTGGGGGTGCATTGTGTTGGTATGATCTGAGGGATTCCACATGAGCTGTCAGACAGTCAGATCTGAGTCACAGCCTATAATACAAAGCTCCATGAGTAACAGAGGAAATGTTTTTTTTTTTTTCTTTTGGGGACACTAATTAAGAACTTTTAATCACTAGAAGAAAAACTACATGGACAAAATTAAGCACAGAAAAAAAGTAAGCAGAAATGATTCCACACTAACAGGAAACTACTTCTTCCTCTTAATCCTTACCCTCCTTCACTCACTCACATAATGAGTTTCCCCTGGGAACTTCTGGAATATTCTTTGGGTTATACACACACACACACACACACACACACACACACACACACACACACACACGTATACTTCTCTGAAATTCTCTGTGTTCAATACTGTGTCTAGAATAGAATTGCATCGAATAGAATTCTGTCTTCTGACTATCCACTCCTCTCTGCTGACCACTGTTTGGTTTGCATTCATTTCTGCTGTTGTAAGCTCAGCTGAGAGAGGCATCTTTGTATACTCTTCTTTAGTTCCATGTTACAGCATTTTCCCTAATGCATATCTAGAAGTGGTGTTGCTGGGCTGGAAATGCATATATAAAATTTTTAAGTGTTGAAATAAATACAAACCTACAAAAACTTTGCAAGAACAGTACCAAAAAAAAAAAAAATTGGTTGTGTGTGTTTTTTTCCATCCATAAATCTCTTGAGGTAAGTTTATTGTCTGATAGCTTTGCTGCTGGAATTCCTGAAGTTTGTTTCCAGAAAACAGAGGCATATCCACAATGCCAGTATTTGAATCTGAAAACCAGTTTAACCTTGATTAAATTACTACTACCTAGATAAAGTCAGATCTCCGTTCATGTTTCACCAGCTACCCCAATAAAACCTAGTGAAAAGTTCACATGTATTTTCCCCTAAACTTCACAGTTCAAAGTATTTTTTAATCTGTGTCTGTCTGGTTCTTAAGTCTGTTTTACAATTCTTTCCACTTATGGCAGACTCGGTGGTTGGCTTTCCAGGTGTGTCAAAAGTTTAACGTTACAAACATACTGCATGAGTTCTGAACACATCCTGATAGAGCTGACTTGAAATCTATCTCAGAAACCAATTTTCCATTTGTTCACATTGAGGATGATTAAGCAAACAAAGCCTTATATTATGAATAGTGTAACAGCCACATAGCATCTCTCAACCAAGGAAATGAAACGTGGGATCTGAGAAATATCTCGTTATTTCTCAGACAGCAGGAGGTTGGGAAAAATCAAAATGAAGAGGATGAAGAGGAAGAGAAGGAAGAAGAAGATAAGGAAGAGGAAGAAGAGGAAGAGGAAGAGGAGGGGGAAGAAGAGGAAGAGGAGGAGGGAGAGGAGGAAGAAGAGGGGAAGAAGCAGAGGAGGAATAAGAGGAAGGAGGAAGAACAGGAAGGAGGAGAAGAAGAAGGAGGAGGAGGAGGGGGGGGGGGGAGGGGGAGGAGGAGGAGGAGGAGGAGGAGGAGGTGAGTTGTGTTCCATGCCCAATTTCTCTTCTCCTCTCAAGAAATTTGGTTTTATTCCCATTTGATCATCAAATTTAATTTCCCAGTTGTATTTTGTTTGTTTTCCTTTTTCAATTGCCACTCTAAATTTACAAAAAGAAGAAACTAGCTTTCCTGTTCTTCATGTTCCAAATCTTCTCTAGAATTAACCCTTCGTGTCTAGCGCATTTCTTTTCTCTGTATATTTCTTTCTCAGTGATTCCATATAGGAAGATATCTGCCTCCCTGGCAGCCATTGTGGACTTTACATGTTGGGTTTTTCTTTATCCTCATCTTAAAACATCTGCCATGACACAAGGCTTCCCAAAGAGTTCTCCCTACATAGTGAACATGGTCGATGACTTTCAGCCATAGGCCAATATGATCAGATTTATATTTCCTTCTCCTCTCATGGCCGCTTTCTGCTTCCTTGATCAAAAACAAACAAACAAAACCACTTCTTACTTCACTCCTCCCAGTGGTTTAACAAAGCATAGCTCAGAGTTTCTACCCAGCATGGAACTCTTCTCCCCATGCTCTTTGCTCCATAGTACATGAAGAGAGAGCCTCAGATCTGCCCCATAATCCCTGCTCGCTAATCCCAGTGAGCCTTTTGTGCTCCTAGTTGATTCTGTGTCTGCTTGACAGGGAAACCAAGTGCCCAAAGGATGCTAAACAGCTAAAGAAGTTCCTATCTAATTACATGATCTGTTTAAGAAATTATTAAATCATTAAATTTCAAAGGGAGGAAGATTGGTGAGTTCCTCAACTATCCTAAACTATCCACACAGGTAGTCTTACCCACTTCAGCTAACGCATTTTCCAGTCAAGGGCTCAGCACTCTCTGTTTTGTTGGTGCCTTAGCTCGGTTACTCCAGTAACACCTTACACCTTCACCGTCCTTCCGAAATGGCCTTCATTCCTGGCATCTCATTTGCCTCCTGCAAATTGAATACTACATAATGTAAAATGAATAAAGCTGAACTGCTAATAGTATAGAGAGTCACACGAACCCCATGTGCATCATCTCTGATTATTACCCAGCTCCTGAAGCATGAATTGAAGTCACTCAACATGTAACTCGTTCCCGAAGGCTTTGTCTATGAAGATTGGCTTACATGTAGGTACTAAGCACATTCTGGGAACACAATGGCCAAGAGCATTGTCGCTAGATTCATCGAAACGCTTCTCCTTCTGAGAACCCAGCCTCATGTTTCACAAAGGAGCTCATTTTATTTTCTCCTCTTATGTCAGTCATCACTGAGCTCAAATTAATCTCCCAAGAAGATCACATATACCTGAAAATCTGTTAGCACTACCTCCTTACGAGGAAACCACAAAGCAGATAAAAATCAGCTTTCTCAGTTCCAGAAAGCCACTGCTATTAGTATACTGTTTCCGCTCCCTGATGTTCTCTCCCAGGGGTCAACACTCAGCATCTGCAGACTCACTCTGGACCCCTTTCTATTTTTATAAATAAAGTTTTATTGGAAGACAGCCATCTCCATTAGTTTACATCCTATCTGTGGCCGCTTTAGTAGTACAATGCAGAAATGAGTCACAGCAACAGAAACCATCTGGCTTACAAAGTCCCAAATGTTTACTCTCCAGCCCTTAAGAGAAAAAGATTTGTTAACTTCAAATGTCATGGCTTGCTCTTACACTTTAGAGATCTTAAGTCTATTGCATTAGCATTTTAACATGTCAACACCATTATATATAAACGTCACTTAAAACCAGTGTTTGTAAAAGATCATAATGCATCCTCTCCTAGTTTATTCGATGATTATTTTTAAATATATAGGCTTTTAATCATCCTCTTCCTAACAGCATTTAAAATCTAGAGCCCAACAGTTGCTATTCAGTTGTGTTTTAAACAACAGGCTCGGGCTTTAGAAAAATAGCAACAATAATAAAAAGATTCATTGTCAAAAGACAAAAATCAAATAGCTATAACTCTAAGAGAAAGTGTTTTCTTTTAAGCCATTATTCCCTAACTTATAACGTGGTTGTACATTCCTCTTTTCCGTTTTAGAAAGTCACATCTCTAAAATCACTTCTCCTCCTTAGATCTCTTGACGTCATGGATCATCCAATTTTTAATGGTATGACCAATCTTCTAAGAATTTTTCAGTGAATCATAGAAAAAGAGAGATTTACACATTAAGCAAAAGTGATGCAGGAAGGAATAAAAATTGATCTTCTGCTGTAGATGGCCAGTGCATAGAGCATCGATGTGCTAGGATTCAAATATACCCACAAGACTAAGCTTAGATTTTTGGCTACCAGCTTCCTGTGTCGGACTTTCTTGCTAGACTGCTTTGTATTAGAGTGCGCCAGTGAATGCCGTTTCTGTGTAACTTTGCGCTGCTTCCTGAGCTTCTTAACTTCCTTCTACCATCTCCTTCTCAAAGTAGATACAATCACTTCAGTTGTGTGAACCACAGAGTCATTTGTCATACATTTGTTTTCATTTTTAGGAGTCAAATACTGGATTTTATTTTGATTTGACTTTTATTTTGATTCCTCTCTACTTCAAAAGTAGTTCAGAGTTCTTTGCATAAAACTCATAGAAATGCTGCTAACCCAAAACCATAGAAAATAAAGCTTTGATCATTCACAAATTTTACCACCCAAAGAAGTCACTGTTGGTGCTGTTACACATTTATTTATATAACCAGTAGTTACATTGCTACCCACTCTTGACCATACGACACAAGACATATGCCCCCTCAAAACTAGCACTTACAACTTTATTTAGGAGCAAAAGACTTTTGTAAAAAAAAAAAAAAAAAAACAAAAACAAAAAATCATCATGCTAAAGATCTCAAAATGACATAATTCAGGATTATCTGTTAAGCCCTAAACCTAATGACAAAAATTTATATAAGCAAAGGGGAGAGGAATTTGGAGGATAAAGGCACATGACAATAGAAGCTGGGGTTTGGAGTGATTTTGCCACAAGCCAAAGAATGTCTAGAGCGTTTGAAAGCTAGACAAGGCAAGGGCAGACTTTCCCCTCAAGCTGGCAGAGGATGCATGGTTCTGGTTTCAATTTCTGATGCCCAGGAGTATAAGACAAATAATCTCTGTTGTTGTAGCAGCTTTATGGAATAGTATTATGACAGCCCCAGGAAGCTAAGGTCATGCATGTGTGCCACAGATGTTTACTGAATGATGAGCCAGTAAAGTGCCGAACTTTACACAGAAATGGACATAAAGATACGTTTGAATGGGCCATAATGTAACTGGTTTATATTGACATATTGCTATCTAGTTAAATAACCATACTTGGAGCTAGAGAAATGGCTTCGTGGTTAAGAACACTTAAGCTTTTGCAGAAGACTCGGGTTCAACTCCTAGCACCCACATGGGACCTCACAACCATCTGTAACCCAGTTCCAGGGGATCCAATGGCTCTGGGGAACTCCATCGGCTCCTGCAAGCATATGGTGGTATGCAGACATACATTTAGGCCCAGACATACACAGAAAATAAAGTAATAAGAGTACTTCCATGGCAAACAATCAATACAGATCTGCCTTATACGTAAACCACTATTTTACTTAAGTAGGTCTTTGGGTGTTTTCTTTTATAAGGATTTTTAAATTTTATTTTTATTATTAAAGATATTTTTATTTTGTGTGTATGGTTGCTTTGGCTGCATGTGTGTCTCTGCATAGTTCAGGCTCTGTCTTCCCATCCAATCTACAGAATAACATGGTTTGCTCTCAGGAAAGTGTACCACCCAGGGCTTAGTGCCCAGTGGTGAGTCCACTGTCTACATTTCAGCCTTAGGCCACCTGTTCTCTCTGCAGCCACTCATCATTCTTGCTACTTAACAGTTATCTCTACTAAAATTTTCCTTTGAAATATTTGGTGAGCTTTCCAAATCCTAACTGGATATTATCAAATATCATCAACTCCATCCTCCCCCATCCTAACCAACTGCATTCTTTTTATTTTTTTCCAATAAAAATGTAAGGGGAAAATGATCCCTTGTGCACTGCTTTTATCTAATTTTCCTTGGTTGTTAGAAAGACAGAGGAGACACTGAATACACAGCACATTGAAATAGTGAATTCTAGGAAAGAGGATATGATATAAGGAACAGAGGGGGAAGGAATGGAGACACCATTGCTGTTTTAAAATACTGTGTCACTCCAATAGTCTACAAAGACTAAAAATTAATTTGTAGAATTAAAGAGATGCACATCTGAAAATGAGCTACTTCTGCCTACTGTGAGCGCTCGCTGCAGCTGTCATCAGAGCTGTTCCCTTTTGCTGGGGTGTGAGTGTGTTCATCACATGTTAAGACTGCTTTCCAGAGTTGTACTGAGGAGGAGGGACCCTGAAGAAGCTGCTGGAGTCATAGGGGCCCTATCTCATGAATGAATTCATGTTCTTAAGAGTCTGCATTGTAGTCATACATTTTTGGTAACCTACTTTTAATAAGGGTTCCACCTCTCCTCTAGCCCACCACCCAGCAGAGGTAGTGGAAGAGAAAAGATATTAGCATGTGGGGGAAGCACACCTGTTCAGCAATAGTTCTTTGAGAGTGAGTTTTATCTTTGGCAGCCGTTCAGTCTCATAGCAAACATAAAATACGACTCAGCAGCTGCAAACCAGTCCTCTAGGCAGGCGAACACCACGCACGAACCAGCAGCTGTAGTTCAGTTCTGAAGATACCTCAAGGAAGAAGCCACAAGCTGCCACAGGAACCTCACAAGCAGTTCTTGGGTGAGTTTCTCTAAATGGCAACTTTATCAGAAGTTGAACTCAACAACGCTATGTTGAGTTCAATACATGAATCAACACGCTAGCATCCTTAGAAAAGAATAGCAAGACAGAGCTAAGCAATGCTCAGTGCTCGTCCCCCTCTGTCTGTGGGGTCATACTTATATTCCTTCATCAAGTGTGCTTTCACGTGTTTGCAATATCCAAACATCCTTCCACCTGTGTCTGCTTCAGGAAAACAGTCTTTCCCATGTGTGCTTCAGCAAAACATCCTTTGACATAACTGACTTTTCAAACAAACCAGAAGTTTCCACTTCACTGGGTTAGTTCTTCCAGGCCTGGACTGGAACTCACAGTACTGGATTAGTCACAGTTGACATCCTCAGCTTACTCTCTGAGTCCACTCTTACCACATGGCCTCTTCTGTTTCCTGCTAGG
>JADRCD010226446.1:0-31202 GCA_019843815.1 Montemys delectorum
TTCAGAAGAGCAGTCAGTGCTCTTACCCACTGAGCCATCTCACCCACCCCAAGAGTGGGCTTTTAGTCTGCATGACATAAGCTAGCAGAAAGAGATAGCAGGGATTTTTTTTTTTTTTTTTAAGCAAGAGCTGAGCTGTCTAGAAATCTCTGGAGCATGAACATAGGCTCTTTTAAAATTTTTTTTTTAGAAAATCCATGATTTTTTTTTTTTATAGCAGCTTTTCTGATTTTGGTTAGAAAATCCATAAACTATTCAGAGAGCTTTTAGAAAATTTTTTCTAGCAAGAGAGAGTTGTCTCAAGCAGAGAGAGCTGTCTTGAGAAAGAGCTGTCTGGAGCAGACTACAAAGCCCCGACCCATCTCCAGAGATATGTCTAGGGCACTATCTCAAGCAGAACAGAGGCCATCGGCTTGAACCCACAGTTTGACTTCTAGTTGTTTATTTCTCCGCTCCAAGACAGTCCTCTCCAAGACAAAGCTGGCCCCTGGCATCCTTGGGCCAGGGGTGCATGGCTAAGTGACAGAGTGCTTATATCTAGCATGCAAGCATCCATGCAGTCCTAGATTGAATCCCTAGCATACTAAATAAACAATGAATGAATGAATAAATAAATAAATAAATAGGTTTCCTTTTCTGTTTATCATCAGACAGTGGAAGAGTTGGGATTTGAGCCCAGACTTTGGTTTTGCTCCCTGTCAGTAACATATTACATCTTTATCATCAATGGCACAGAGGAAGAGTGTGCAGACGCAGGCCCAACTCTCCCACAAACCTTAAGAATAGCAGCTTGCTTCTTTGGGCCAAGTTTTGTCATCCACAAAATAAAGAGGAGTTATGGAACCATTGTTCAAGCTTCTTGAGTGCTTATTGCATGTCTGGCTACGTTTTTTTTTTTTTTTTTTTTTTTTCAGATGAATTCTCTCATTCTGTCCCACCCTAGTCCTGTGATTAGGTGCAGTCAGGATTTATTCCCCTTCCACAAATGGGGAACCTGTGGTTTAGAAGAATTCAGTAGCTTTCTCTAGGTCACACAGCTGACAGGGGTGGACCTTGACACCCAGACATGCTGACTTGAGTGCACATGCTTAGCTCGTCTGGCCTCCAGGATCTCAGAGTCCAGGTTCCTCTGCCCTTGGCCTTCCCCCATCTCGAGAGAAACCCTGGCAAGTGTCAGGAGGTCTGGCTCTCCTCTTTAGGGGGCCACTGCTGCCTCATTCTCTGGATGTTTCCAGGCTTTTTCTGCCTTCTTCTTGAGGTCTAAGTCCTCAAGGAAAGAAGGGCCTGCTGGGTGTTCTGCAGCTCATCTCAGCTGGTTTGCAGACTAGGATACAATTCACCCACATGGATCTCACTGAAAGCTCTTGTGACCAGAAAACAATGGGACTTTTTTTTTATAGTGCATATTAATTGCACAGCATAATAGGCTTCATTGTGGTGTGTTTGTACATGCAGACACCTTTGATCACATTCACCCCCATTGTCTCCCCTAATCTTCCCCCTCCCTTCTCTCCCATCCCCCTTCCTCTTCCCTAGTAGACAATGGGACTTTCTCAGACATGTAAGTCTTTTTCTGTTCTGTGTAAGTTCCATGTTGTTGTTTCCAATTAACATAACCACCGTGAAACTTTTTTTTTTTTTCTAATTCTTTAAAAAAAGAGAGAAACAAAGAACAACAACCACAGGAAGAAGCCTGGGCGTTCTCTACCCAGGAGTGATTTTAGGAGCCTCTAAACTCATGTTGACACTCAGTCTTGTGATTATTACTATTCTGTGTATTTGTGTATGGCTCTGCAGGATTGAGTCTTTGGCTGGTCTTCTGGTTTGCTTCCCTGTTACTGTTTGAAACACTGACCAAAAGCTACATGGAGAGGAGAGGGTTTATTTCATCTGACAGGTGAATTGATGACATCCTTGTTTTCTGAGAGATCCTGTCTCAAAATTAAGGTGGGGAGGGATGAGAACACCAGATGTTGACCCTGTACACACCCCTCAGTCACACACACATACACACACACACACACACACACACACACACACACAATTCCTTCTAGGTTCTGCCCCACAGTTACCTGACAACAGCCAGGTATGCCTGCCTCACTATAAAAAGGGCTACTTGCCCCCTCCTCTCTCTCTTGTTCTCTTCTCTTCTCTTCTATTGCTTTTACCCTCTTCCCCCTCTATCCCTACTCCCCTCCCCCACCACCATGATCATGCTCATGGTCTGTCTCTATTCCTCTCTCTCTCTCTCTCTCTCTCTCTCTCTCTCTCTCTCTCTCTCTCTGCCTTTCTCTGTCTCTACAACTCCCTAAACTCCCCTCCCCATGCCCTAAATAAACTCTGGTTCCTCAGCAGGAAGGGATGCCTGGCATGGACCTGCAGAGGCACCCCCTTACCCTACCACACCTTGCCTCCACCAAACATATCCCTGGCTTCTTCTTCTTCTTCTTCTTCTTCTTCTTCTTCTTCTTCTTCTTCTTCTTCTTCTTCTTCTTCTTCTTCTTCTTCTTTAATAAAACACAACGCACACACAAACACACATACACACACAAACACACACACACAAACACATACACACACTCACTCACTTACTCACAGTTTAAAATAAAATAAATCTTAAAACAGACATGAAAAGAGGGCTGGCCAATATAACCCTCCCTTGGTCTTTTCCCTTTCTTCAGCTGTCATTTACCATCAAATCAACCGAGAAAGTGATGGAGGAATCCAAAGGTGTAAATTAATTGTATTCCATAAAATGACTCCAGGTCACCATGTATCATTGAAATTACTCCTACCAGAGTCACTGAGGCCTTCCATGTTGCCAAATCAAACAGCTGTTTTTCAGTTCTCTTCTTGGCTTCTCAAGAACTCTAGACGTTGTCAACTACTCCCTTCACTTGCAACATTCTCTTGGTCTCTTTGCCACCCACGTTTCTATTCTAGTTTGCCTTGTACCCCTCTGGAATTCTGCACAGACTCTCTCCATGGGCAGCCTGTCAAGGCTGGCTTTGGACTTTAATAACAGGATGGTTTCTACTAACTATTCCCAATATCAGTTCAGCCCTATCCTCAGAGATGCAGAGTCCTGTCTCCAATTGCTTCTTGCTGTGTTCAAGATATCTAGATATCTCAAAGGGTGGGCACATCAACTAAAAACTGTAATTGATCTGCTCCACACACTGCACACCAAACTAAACCATCACCCAATACTTCACTTCTAGCCTGATGTTCTCATCCGTAGCCACCGATCCAGACTTTGGCGGATGCCTCAATCCTTCATCCTCTACATGCGATCCACTTCTAACTTTCTTGTTCATTCTGTTTTCCTAACGTCCTTCATATTGTTACAGGTTTCATGCTCTCTGGTACCAGTTCAGCCCAGGCTGTCTTCTTTCACCCAGACTATGGCCAAGGCCTATGGTCTTTGCATCTGCATCCCCTGGCCTCTGGTCCCTGCTCTTTATTACTGTCCAGTGACGCCTTCAACCATTAAAACCAACACGAATCACCCTCCTGATAGGTTTCTTCAGGTTATTGTTTGTATGTTTGTTGAGACAGAGTTCACTATGGCACTCAGTCTGGACCCAAACTCACAAACTTCATGCATCAACCTCCCAAGTTCTGGGATTAGAAATGTGCATCATCAAGGTTAGCCTTGGTTTTAAATTCAGATCCAAATGCCATCCCTGGCTGCAGAACCTACTCGATATGGCTCACTGTTGTTGCCGAATGACCTTCTCTACTCCAGCCATGTTGGCACAAGGACTTGGTGCATGAGTCTCTGCCTGGCTCATTCCTACTCCTTCTTCCATTTTATTTAGCATTGCCTTCTTAGGAGAGTAGTTCCTGACCCTGGTCCCAGACAAGCATTGTGTCCTACAAAATAGGTATTCATGTGGAGCCCTTCCACTACTGTATGATAAGAGTGAGAGAGAATTACAGACACCTCTCCTCTTCCCATTAGCCTGCTTATGCTCCAGAATCAGGGGCATATGGATTTTGTTCAATGTTTAATCCCCAGGTATTAACCAGATGTCACCTAAAATTTGATAAGCCCTAATAAATATTTATCAAATGATGAGTATGAGGGGAAAGGTAGGAGAGAAATTAAGATGTTCCTGTGAGTGTTATGACCCATGTTCAACTCACTACAGCATCTTTATTACCTAGAAAATGGCTGGCTCTGTACCTTATAAACACTAGGGCGGGGATGGCTTAGTGAATATTGGAAGGACTGAACTATAGGGATCAAGCACCACTTTAAGACACTTCTTCAGCTACCACGTATTGACCACATTGCTGCCATCATTATTGTGTTAAGTCCTAAACAAGCCGTGTGATAGCATTGCTTCTTAATTTTTTATAATTCAGGAACTCATGAGTTGGAATCTACATGGGAAAGAACAGGTATACAGAAGTTAAGATGATTTCAGGAGAAACTGCGCAAAGAAACCATTGTCAAAGCTGTGGATAGGTAAAGACATTACCCCAGCTAGCACGGCTGTGCACAAGATCATTGCTACTGCTAGGCTTAAACTTGACCAGAATCCATACCCGAAGAGGCCAGGGTCAAGGAGGTTAATGTCAGCAGGGGAAATGTAGGCAGGGGGAAATGGCTAGCTCCTGTAATCCTGGGGTACCAGAAAAACATGCCCATCCCTCATTCCCCCATTTCTCTGAGGTTGTACAACAAACAAACCAACCGACACCCTGAGATCTAGAGCACCCTTGCTGCTATCCTGTAGCTCATGTTCCAAGGCCTGAATCCTACAGAGAAGCGTGGGGGTAGATTTAGAATTACAAATAATGACAATAAGCATCAGTTTCAAGAGCATAGTCCTAAATGCCTAAGTGTCCTCTGCAGGGTCCAGGCTGTTCCTTCCATACTCATCCAAGAGTTTGGGCTGGCTGTCCACATACTGCCTTCCTGGAACATAAAACTGAGACGTTAAGGTTCTCTTCCCATTCACATATTCATAAATCTATGTTCTGAGGCTATCTTGCTAGAGCAACAACATCATCAGAAGTGGTCCAGGGTATATGGGAAATACAGAGAAACCCTTCAGGAAGGCCACCAGGCCAACCATCACCCGTCAGCATAAGGGAGCAATGGGGATGTTGCTCTTACTCACTAGTCTACAACCTAGAGTTAACATAGAGCTAATGCGGACTCTTTAATGACTCATGAAAGGGATAAAATCATATATTTATAAAAGAGATAACATGAAAACAGGCAGCATCACCCAGTGCCCATTTCATCCTAGACTAAATCTGATGATCATGGCTCTGATGACCCTGCAGCATCAGCTTCAGGCGCTTTTTCCAATGACACACCATGTCCTTACACTTCCTCATGGGCACAGTCTCTGAAAACATCCCCAGGCTGGCAGGGTTTGGGCGATTGCCTACAGAGCACCACTGATCTCAGTGGAAACCTCCATGGAATCACAAGGAGCTGTTATTGTCTGTTGTTGGCATGGTTTCTGACATCTTCCTTTTTGTACCCTCAACTTTGCTTTGCTTTGCTTTTAGAACAGTAGACATCTGCCAGTTGAAGGAAAAACCCAAAAGCTCTTAATTCAGGGTCTCTCACTATAGAAAACAACTTGGTAGACACAATCCTTCCCTGAGTTTTATTATTATTTAAGTCCAACTCCCTGAAAGCCAGACTTTCTTTGTTATAGTGCCTTAGACTGCCTGAAGTGTTTATTTCTTTGTGTGGTTTGCATAACCATGCCACCAATAAAGAGGTTTCCCTCCCCTATATATGGCTCCTACTGCCACCCGCCGTAACAAAATATTTGATGCATTCCTCAGCTGTGAGTGCTGAAAAAACATACTCATACACAAAATGGGAATGTCATATTTGCTCACAGCTTTTATAGCCATAATATGTAACTCAAGTTAATTGAGGTTAGAACAAATGATAACACTCATAGCAAATTATCGGGATGATGTTATGCAGCTGGGTCCACTAGAGAAGCAGAACTACAAGAGGGGGTTTCTTAGGTTGACTTTCACCAGCAGAGGTGTACTCATCCCACAACCTCTATCTGTAGGCTGGAAAATGAGGGAGAGACAAGAGACCAGTAGGGGCTAGGTCCAAGAACCAATAAGCTCCAGATCAAGAGAAACTAATAATGCAGCCATGCCATGACCCAAAGGTCTAGGAGCTTCTGGACAGCCACTGACACCAGTCTACATTCAAAGCTGAGGAATGATGGTCACAGATGATAATGAGACACAGATTTGCCCCCGTTTACATTACGCTGTCCACAACAGCTACAACCTGGAATCAGCCTAGATATCCATCACTGCATGAAAATGGATAATGGCTAGCGAGAATACGGTGCCTATTCACAATGGGGCTTTATTTAGCTGTAAAGAAACCTAAAATCTCCAGGCAAATAAATGGAGATGGAAACTATTATACTGACTGAGGTAATCCAAACCCAGAAAGGAAAATGTCAAATGTTCTCATATGTGGATCCAAGTGGCAAATCTTCAGACTTGTATGTTTAAGTTGGCGTGCCAGTGGAATCTAGGAAACTAGAAAGTAGTCGTTTGTAGATAGAGGAAGAAAGGCTTTAGGGGCAGTTGAACACAGGTAATATGGAGGGAAGGGGGAGATTATAAAGAGGGAGGTTTAAGTGAGGAAGGGGAGTGAGCATTGGACAGAGGAGAGGGTGGAAGTAGATAACTAGCAATAACTACCTCTAAGGATCTTTGAAAAGGCCTTATGGAAACTACTATTTTATAAGTTTCCTAAGTACATACATATATGTGGAGATATAGATAGATGATAGATAGGTAGATAGGTAGGTAGATAGATAGATAGATACATACATACATACATAGGTAGATAGATAGACAAATAGATACATAGATAGATACTGATAAATACATAGGTAATAGATAGATAGATAGATAGATAGATAGATAGATAGATAGATAGATAGACAGATAGACAGATAGAGGAGTTGTATTGGTGTTATGCTACACAGAAGAAAATGCTTCCTCTAGAAGCCACAGGTTGCCAAATAAAAAGACCAGTGCCTTTCTCGAGCTGCTGGTCAGGAGTATCCCTCCCCACTCCAAGCTGGAATGTTGACTGGTTTGATCATGTATAGGCAACCATACCACATACTTTGCTTGCTTGCAGGATATAGAGAAATCAAGCTGGTGCTAACCAGAAAGCTTTCTCCTTACTGGCTAGCTTTCATAGGACCAACAGGTGTCCCAAAGGTTTCTGGAGAGAAACATCGATAACAATCTTACCCATGATTTAGAAGGATGACTGGCATGGCAATATATGCCCACAGGTGCAATAGTGGCATGAATATTATGGAGGGAACCAACTGATTTCTAATGGCATAAAAGACATGATCAGTAGAAGGAAACAAATGCCTGGCACTATAAATCTGGCTAAGAACCCAGGACTGGGGAGCTTGCAGTCCCCTAGGGGTGAACCTACTACTCTTATTTTAATACATGGACATGGTATCAAACTTCCCCCTAAGTTAATATCACTACACTGGTAGATTAGTACAGTTCTCTGATCTCATAAGAAAAGTTACTTTGTGCAGTAGGTAATTGGCCAAAATACAGAAAATACATGTCTATGAAGTGCCCAATCGTAAATGGGACCTCTCTATCACACTTCTGACTCCCAGTATTTAGACATCATCAAGGAAGAGGTTGGAGAAAGATTGCAAGGGTCAGAGGTTGGATGGGAACCTAGCAAAACAGTATCTTTCGGACTTGACAGGACTTATGACCTCATGAGCTCACAACAGCTATGGCTGCCTGTACAAGAGAAAGACAGTCAACATCCCAGCTGAGAAACCACCGGTGGCTGGTGACTTTGGAGGAGGGAGAGTTAGTTCTCTTTAAGATTGTGGTCTCTCGTAGGTGGACTGTGCTCCAGTGGATGGTCCTACAAACATAAGACTATAGATAACTCAAAATGGAGTTGGTGGATGAAATTTTTAAAAAGAGAACACAAAGTTAGGAGGAAGTGGTAGAAGGGGGAAGATTAGGGAGGAGTTGGGGGAAGAATAGGTGGGTGGATATGATCAAAATACATTATGTGTGTTCATGAAATTCTCAAGAAATTAATAAAAATGCTGCATTTTATTCACTTATTAAAAGACCACTTAGGAGTTTAGCATGCCACGCACCAGCTTCTCCCTTCTTGAGCTTTTGGTTTACTTTCCCAGCCTACTGGCAGTACCACATTCATTTAGTGTGTGTCTTCACCACTCAGTCTGCTGACCTGTATGACAGTCATCTCGGAAAAAAAGACCCCACAGACACATCCAGGAATGTTCTGTGCCAGTTTTCTACATGTTTCTCAGCACAGACATTTATGGACAAGGGTTATCCATCTCTGTGAACGCAAAAGCCATCTGAAACTATCAGAAGCTGGGGGATACAAGACATACGTCTTCCGGGGATTATCAGAGGAAGAGAAATCTGGCCCTCCCTTGATTTCATGCTTGCTCTAGATGAATATATTGGTGTTGCTTTAAAGGAAGTTGTCTGTAGGGCTTTTGTCATTGTTATTGTAGTCATAGGAAACAAATACAGGGACTATTCATATCCCCCAGTTGAATTCCTTTGTGTCACAGATGGGGAAGTAAAAGTATTGGCAACTGATCCCTGGTTTGTGAAATGTTTACACATTTTCCAGTCTTCACAGTGACTCTGTGGGTAGCAGTTATGACCCAAGAAGAGCACCTGAAGCCAGAGCCAGAGCAGCCAGAAGAGTCTTTGCGCAGAGCTCACAGTTTTCTCACTAAATCTTTGTTCCTGGTTCAGAGAAGTCCATATCCAGGTCCCCTGAGGATAAGAAGCCCATTGGGATGTACACTGCACACTCCTGATCTCTGCTCAAACACACCAGGCTCATCTCCCAAGATCGGAACTATTTAACCAGACCGAAGCTAGTTCAATACAGTGGTTCCAAGGCTCATAATTGAGATCCTGAAGGTCATTTAAAATGGGTGTGTCTAGCAGAAGAATGGTAAAACAGGCAGGCAATTTGAATGAGCAGAAAGCATTTTTATTTGCTTATGAAATACACTTTAAGATTCTCAGAAGCCAAGGCCATCGATGAATTTCCAAAACCAACTTCCAGGAACCTCCCATTCCATTTTTGTTTGTCTTGTAAGAGGCTTTATTGATGTGCTGCAAGGAGCACCACATCAAAGTCCCATTGGTCTTAACAGTAACGAGCCAAGGATCCAATTGAGCAAGTAACCAAAGAACAAGAACAATTGTCCATGCAGAAAACCCCCCAGTTTGCAATTAGTAATTTCAACTCACATTCTGCCTCTGAGGCAGGCTGAGGCTCCCATTCAGAAGCTAATGAGATTAAATTAGCAGTGACATATTAGCTGGGGAGACTTCTTTTCCTAGCTTTAATTGTGATCTACACCCAGAGAGAGCCACTCTTGGGCAAGTCTGCTGACTCTGCAGGCACAGGAGGTGACTGGATTCCTGGTGCTGTGACCCACTCGGTCATGGAATTCTACTCTGGGACCATAATCTCAGCTGCTAGAGAAGTAACAGGAAAGGAATACTAGTTTCCTTTATTATTTATTTTAAGACATATTTTATTATTTTAAGTGTGTGTATGTGTGTGTGTGTGTTGCTATTGTAGAGCCCAGAGGCATCACATTCCCTGGAGCTAGAATTATAAGTGACTGTGAGCCCCGTCCCCCAGCAATGTAGGTACTGGGAATTGAATTCAGATCCTCTACAGGAGCAGTAAGTGTTCTTAGCTGTTATTGTAATGGGAACGTACTGGTGTCTCATTGTGATCTTAATTTGTGTTTTTAATAAGGCTAGTGATGTTGAACACATTTCCACGTGCTTATTGGCCAGTCATATGTCTTTCTCAATAAGCATCTATCCCAGGACTTTATCTATTATTTTTAATTAGAGTGGCTGTCTCATTGTTAGTTTTTTAAACAACATATTCTGCATGCCAATAAATCAAATATAGCTGCCCTCTATATCTGTGGGTTCTATATCTGTGGATCAAATCAACCATGGATTGGAAATATTTGAGGGAAATGCTGCATGTATTAGCACATTTTTCTTGTTGTCATTCCTTAAGCAAAACAACTATGTACATGGCATAATAGCATATTATAATCATCTAAATATTTCTTCTTGACTTGTCTGCCTACTCTTTTGATGGGGACTTTTGCAAAGCTAGTATACTCAGGTTTTTTAAAGATTTATTTATTATATGTAAATATACTGTAGCTGTCTTCAGACACCCCATAAGAGGGCGTCAGATCTCATCACGGATGGTTGTGAGCCACCATGTGGTTGCTGGGATTTGAACTCAGGACCTTCCGGAAGAGCAGTCAGTGCTCTTAACCCCTGAGCCATCTTTCCGGCCCTAGTGTACTCAGTTTTAACAAGGTCCAATTTATTTATTTATTTTTCATTTAGTGTTGGACCTAAGACCGAATCCATGACCATAAAACTTTATCTCACCTTATTTTAGAAGTTTTTGGTCTGTTATTCACCTGGCACCAATGGTGTATTGGAGACGGGGTATCACCAGGTAGACACAGGACATGTCTTTGCATGTGGGCATCCAGTTGCCGCAGCATCATCCTTTACTTTTGAACTGCCCTTGCACTCTTTTCAAAATCAACTTTTTTATATTTGTGAATCTGTTTCTGATCTCTGGATTTTTTTTTCTTTTTTTTTTCTTTTTTTTTTTTTCTTTTTTTTTTGGTTTTTTTTTTTGAGACAAGGTTTCTCTGTATAGCCCTGGCTGTCCTGGAGCTCACTTTGTAGACCAGGCTACCTGCTCTTGAAAGACTCCCGTAGGGAGACCCTCACTCAAGGCTCGGGAGAATGGGCACCCAAGGAAACACGAGAGACCATCTTGATGTAAACACACGAGGTAGTTTAATAGCGGAGCTCCGGGTGGACCCATATCTCACGCAGGAGACAGAGGGATCGACCCTGAGGCTCAGGGGTTAGGGGTTTTTATAGGAAGGAGGTCTAGGGGAACAAAGGAATTAGCATAGCCTATACATGATTGGCTAATTCAAATCCAGCTAGAATAAGTGCAGATCAGAGCTTAGGGAAATTCCTAAGGGTGGTATTGAGGCAGCAGGGCATCTGGCTGGCCTCCAACCATACCTCATCATTCAGTTGGGTCATCTTGCCCAGACAGGTCCCTGCTTGCCTGAGCCCACTCAGACATGTCTTATCTATCTCTTCTTGGCCTGCTAGTTCCCAGAATGTTCAACAGCTTGCTTGCTCATTCCCAGGCCTATGTGAGCAAGTTTGTGCTGGATTTTCAGACTTATAATTCTTCTACCTGGCCAGCACAGGTCTCAAGCTTTAGTTACTCCTTTTCACTCTCTGCCTCCCAAGTGCTGGGATTAGAGATATCTGGATTTTCTATTCTACTCATTTGACCTATTTATCCTTCACTATATATTTTGATTATTTCAGCTTTAAAATAAATCCTTGATATCAGATATTGTTAGTCTTAAAATTTTGTTCTTTTTAAAAGTTATTGGGAGGTAGGCAGTGGTGTCTCGAGTCTTTAATCTCAGCAGTCAGGAGGATCTCTGTGAGTTCAAGACTAGCCTGGACTACAAAGTGAATTTCAGGACAGCCAGGGTTACACAGAAAAATTCTGTCTCAGAAACACACACACACACACACACACACACACACACACACACACGAGCTATATTTGCGTATCAACTTTAGAATGTTAATTCCAACAACATTCAGCAAGAATTTTGACTGGCACTTTGACCTGTGAAATAAGAAATATCAAGTCTGAATTTATTGAAGTGTTTCTTCATTTCTTTCATTAATTTTTAATTGCATGCATTTTCCCTCTTGCCACGTTTATCCCTCAGTGTCTCATACTTTTATGCTATCGAGTATGGCATTAAAACTTTTGGTCCCTCAGCTACAAGGCTAGGGTGGGAGGATCAAGGATTTAAAACCACCTGAACTACAGAGTAAATCCAAGCTGGCCTCAGCTGTCAGGTGGGCAGTGAGACCCTTCCCCAAACAAGACAGATTTTAATTTCTGGTTGCTCATTGCTAGGAGACAAAGGAACTATGGGCATTGCAGCCTTGGTTGACCTGTTACTCCCTACAGAAACTAGGCCAGCCCCAAACCCACAGTAAACCTCTGCTTAGTCTCCCGAACACTGGATTTACAGGTGGGCATGGCCACACCCAGCCTTGGATCCTACACTGATTTTTTTTTGTTGTTTTTTTTTTTTTGTTTTTTTTCGAGACAGGGTTTCTCTGTGTAGGAACTCACTCTGTAGACCAGGCTGGCCTTGAACTCAGAAATCCACCTGCCTCTGCCTCCCAAGTGCTGGGATTAAAGGTGTGTGCTACCACTGCCCGGCCCTACACTGATCTTGTATCAAACTTCTTCACTATTTTGTCTGGTGTCTCAGGTGGAAAGTTAAATCCAAACTGTGTTGACTGGAAGCAAAAAGATCATAGTTTTTAAAAAAAAAAAAACTTAATTAAAATTTGGATGCCTTTGCCAATATGACTTTATCTTTGCTTTGCACTAAATTGCCTTTTAACTAAGACCAGGTTTCTCCTACTATCATCATCACTGTTATTGTTGTTATTATTATTATTACTACTACTACTATTATTATTATTATTTGTTCTTGTTTCAAAAAAGAGCCTCACTATGTAGTTCTGGCTGTCCTGGAACTCACTATGTAAACGAGGTTGGCCTGGAACTCACAGAAATCCACTTCCCTCTGCTTCCCAAGTCCTTGGGATTAAAGGCGTGCGCCACCATTGTTGAACATTGCAAAGGGCTGTAATCCCTCATTTATATGAACTGCCTCCTGCAGCCAGGCAAGATGGCAGGAACTCTCTAAGTGGGAAAGAAGAAGGCTCCACCTTACAACGATTCCTAAAGGGTGTTATTTTCTTTTATCTCTCAATTCTGGTACACATGAAAATCATCAGAGAGCAGGGCGGTGGTGGCACACGCCTTTGATCCCAGCACTTGGGAGGCAGAGGCAGGTGGATTTCTGAGTTCGAGGCCAGCTTGGTCTACAGAGTGAGTTCCAGGACAGCGAGGGCTACACAGAGAAACCCTGACTCAAAAAACCAAAAAGAAGAAGAAGAAGAGAAAAAGAAGATCATCAGAGAACTATATTCTAAAAGCATAGATTCCTAGTCCACACTCCCTACACAGTGAATCCAAAACCAGGAAATCTGGTGTGTATATTTAAGTCACTGGACAGAAGATTCTTTGGGTCACTCAACCCAAGCACTTAGGAAACTCTTCTTCTTTTTTTAAAAGATTTATTTATTATTATGTGTATATATGAGTATACCATAGCTGTACAGATGGTTGTGAGCCACCATATGGTTGCTGGGATTTGAACTCAGGACCTCCGGAAGAACAGTCAGTGCTCTTAACCGCTGAGCCATCTCTCCAGCCACCCTGTTCTCCCTGTCGCAATTCTTAAAGCTGCCCTGGTACAGAAACAGCTATGGGCAGACCACAGCTGAAGCCAACACCTCCAGTGCTTAACTGAGTCTGGCAGACAGGCAGCCCCGTGTGCCACAACCAGGGGTATGCATTAGACTCTATTTACAAGAATATGTCAGAACATTATAAATGAGAAGTAAAAGCACCTAATGGTACCCCAAAAGTTAAAAGTTATAATCGTTGATGTATTACAATCCTGTAATACTACAGAGGTATTTTTATTTCTTGTGAAATATCAAACTGCAAGCTTCAGGGGAGACAGCCATGACAACTTCCCATTCATATCTCCCCCATCTGAAAGTTATCTTGTACTACGAAATTGCCATTTTAAAATTGTACCCTGGTATTATAAATACAGGGTTGACGAAGGTCTGTTGATAAAGAACTAGTTTCGCTACCAACCTCAAGGAGGACATCCCTCACTCGCAAGAGAGATAAAAACCCAAATTATACACCAGTGTGGGCCTGGGAACATCATCTTCCTGTGTGACAAGAACACCCACCACACTGTGAGGAGAGGTTTGAAAATAATTCCAATTTACATAAAGGGATTATACAACAACAACAACAACAACAACAACAACAACAACAACAGAGGAGGGAAGGGCAGGGGGAGTGGGGAGAGCGAAGGGGAAGGGGAAGGGAGGAAGAGGGGGAGGGGAAGGGACACTGAGAAGGAGCGCTTTAAATTCATGTCTGCCTGTTCAAGTCTACCATTCAGTTCATACCCACTCATGTGGTGACAGCATGGAGTGTTTTTGATTATTCGTAGGAAACCAAGGGTAGTAACTGACAGAGTCATGTCCTAGAGTAGGAAAATCACTCCTTTTAGAAATTATGCTGAGGGGCTGGTGAGATGGCTTAGCTTTTAAAGGCTAGGCTTACAACCCAAAACATCAAGAAACTACATTGACTCATTGATGGAGAGATGTTCATTCGTGGAAGCACAAGTTAGAACCCAGGACCCTTTAAAAATGCTGGGCAGGATAGCAGTGTTGGGGCGACAGTGACGAGTGAGTCCCTGGGGTCAGCTGACCAGCTACTCCGTTCTAACTGGTGAGCACCAGGCTCATGAGAGACTCTGCTTCCCCTCGACCCAAAAGGTAGACAGAGCATGAAGAAAAACATTGGAGGCTGTGCTCTGACCACACATGTTCAAAAGCACCAAAGATCATATCGCAACCATACAGAGGTCTATAAACATGGAGATGCAGTCACTGTGTATTTTTAAGGGAAAATACATGCTGAGTGATGATATGGTGGCGTATACCTTTAAACCCAGAGCTCGGGAGGCAGAGGAAGGAGGATTTCTGTGAATGTGGGACCACCCTGGTCTACAAAGTGAGTTCCAGGACAGCCACATCTCAAAAATTAAATAAAAAAGACACCGAGACAATCTTTAAAGATTCAACAGAGAAGTCACAATGAGTGGCAACAGTGTGCACAATGTGGAAACGTGACGTGCAGCGGGATGCATAGCATGCTTCGATCTATTTCCAAACTGATAATGCATTAATAACCAAGAGCCCTTACCACAAGCCATATAATGACATGTGCTCTTATAACAGCAGACAAACTGGCAAGAAGGAGCCAGACATAAATAGCCGAAGAGAAGTAAGGAGGCTGTGGTCCAGTAGGCGGGGAAGGAAACACTGGAGGTCAGTGTGCTGGGAAGCACCTCACCCTGTTGTCCTCTGGCGCTCGCAGATGACCTCCCCGTAGCATCGCTGTGTCAATCACACATTGATAAACACGGGTAATGGGACTGCTTGAGAGAAATGGTTCTCTGAGGAATTCATCTGGCTTTTAAGTGTGGCTCCATTACAGGGTTAGATGGCGCCACCAAGTCCAATGCCCAAGAAGAGAGAATAGAAAATGGGACCCAAGTTGCTCAGGCAAAATGATAGAGGAGACGGTTCCGATTCTGTGGCAGCAGATAACATCTCCTCCTTCCCAAGAGCCACGGAACATTTTTTTTTTTTTTTAAATGGAATAAAAATGTGGGCGGGAAGTTCCTCCGTGGGAGAAGCAGATGGGGAGGGAGAAAATGGAAAGCAGGTGAACTGCCAGAGAATAGGCAGTCCGGAGGAAAACAACAAAATTCGAGCGTTCATTATATGCCAGTCTTCGGGAAATGATGGGTAACAAACCAAGAAAACAGCAATTTAGTGAAGGTTGGGCAAGTGATTCTTTGCCCAAAGGCAACGAAAGAGAGAAGCAAGCATCTTTAAACGCTGGCAGTTCTGCAGACGCCAGAAAGAAGAAAGACTGGGTTTCATTCCCACATAGTAAGGGAGGGTACAGGGAAGACGGAGCAATCTGAAGTGTTTACAATTTTGAGATAGCCTACAGCTCAGCAGGCATTCGGAGCACGTTATCTGAACTGTGAAAATTTACCTTCAGAAATTACTGAAATTAATCAAGGAGTTAAACATTTATTAAAAACAAGCTTAGAAGTTACAGGAGAAAGGTCAACTGAGAGGAGCCAAGCCAAACGGAGTCTGCGTGTTTCTGCCGGTGAAAGGCACCGTGTTTGCTTCAGAGCAAAGGTTCATGTGCAAGTGAAGCATGTGGAGCCCTCATTCCCTTTGGGGACTCTAAGTCTGCACTTGGGAAAACAGCTGCTGCTGTCAGCAGTCCTTGCAAAGAGCAGCTGATGTAACCCGTACCTGACCCGGGGGCCCTTGACCCCTCCATGACGTTGATACTCGGCTTGGGTATTCGGGCAACGTTGCAAATTAAACACAGCCCCAGGTTGTTCGGGCCTCAGTTGCCAAGGTCTAGACTCCAATGTCCAGATAGTCTGCCCATCCTGACACTCTTGATGCCACAGGGTAAACACGCAGGAGACCTCTGGGCAGACACGAGGAGGAGGCGCCTTTGCTGCTTTAACCCAGCAAGAGAAATTAGCTACCGGGAAGCAAATACTCAAGAGAGATTTTCCGCAGAATTCCTAATGCACCCCTCGGGCGGAGCTGTTTCGGAGAGGAGTGGAACTAGGATTCAACAGGAAGATCTTCTTCCCATATTATACCAAAATGAGGATACCTAGAACTGTCCCATGGCCAAGAGGAAGAAGCCATTAGGGCAGTACCCTGTCCTGTTTCTGTCAAATCGCCTTTGTGCAAGGACCACCACTGGTCTCTTTTCTCAGAACTTTTTGTGACTTTTGTGTGTGTTTGTTTCCAGTCCTGGGAATTGAACCTAGGACCTTGCACATACTAAGAGAGCATGCTTCCACTACCCCCTTGCCCTGGACCCACGCTTTCACATGGAAAGAAATGAGATCACTTTTCAAAGCTGTCCCTTTAGCATCTTCCTGTTAGCCTAGCATTTACATCTTGGAGCTGCATGAAGCTCTAAAGGTTCTATGTAGGGAGACAAAGGAAAAGTGTACATAAGCTTCAGAGCCAGAAACGTCTCTGTTCAAACGCAGACTTTGTCACTTACTGGCAGTGTGATCGAGGGCAAGATGCTTAACCGCTAGACCTCAGTTTCAGCCTTTGCAAGACGGAAACCTACATTCTGCAAAGACTTGATGCAATAGCTTATGGGAGCTAATGTGTTCAGAATAGTTACGGTAGCTCAGGAGCCCCCCTCCCCCAGTAAACAGTAGGTGCTATTAATTCTCATGGTTGCTAGATACACAAGAATTTTGTTATGAAAATTTTCTCTAAATGTTGTTCATTTTAAACCCTGATGCTGTGCTGTGTAAGAGATTTGAGGTAACCTACGGTGAAGTCAAAACAAGGTCAGTAACCAGGCTGGGATTATAGTTCAGCTGCTAGAGTCCTTGCCTGATACTCACAAAGTCCTGGGTTCAGTCCTCCTCTCTGCATAAAACTGGGCATGGTAGCACACACAGTAATCTCGGCACTCAAGGCAGAGCCAGGAAATCAGTTCAAAGTCATCTTTGGCTGCAGAGCCGGTTCAAGGCCAGCCTAGAATACATAAAATCCTGTCTCAAAAGACAAAGAAAAGGAGGAAGAAAGGCTGGAGAGACATTACATACAAATACTAAGAAGAAAAATTAATTTTTTCTTTCCAATTGAGTTGGGGGGAGGTTCTCTTTCAGCAAATACCTCCATTCCCAGATGAACCAGAGACTGGAATTCTCCCTGAAACCCAGTGTGACAATGTTGATGTTTTTACATTCTACAGTTCCAGGAAGCTCAAGTGATGGTGCAATATATATATTTCCAAGAAGAGCACATTGTGCAGAACATCTGTGCTTCAGATAATATGCATCCCAGTGGGGCAGGTGGCTCCTCACAGAGCAGCTTCTGGGCTCATCATTCATTGTGAATTTATGCTCACACTTAGAGCTGGGGGCTGCAAGCAGAAAATAGAGGTGCTGTTGCTATTTTAAGCATGGAGGGAACGGAGAATCAAGACACTGACCCAGAATTGTTCCATGTAAATCAGGGTTCCTTGGCTGTGCACTCAGAACCTCATCTCATATCCTAGATCTGCACTAGAAAAAAAAAAAAAACCCACATCTTTCCATTCCTTCTAAATCTCTGCCAAAGACCAGCTGCACCAAGCCTACTTTTTTGACCCAGTTTGCAGGAAGAGAGAAAGATGCTGTATGCAAAATTCAGACAAAGTAGTGTATGCATCCATAATCCTAGCAGTCCTCCAGGGAGACAGGAAGTGAAGACAGGAGACTACCCAGAGTTCCTCTGATCAGCTAGCTTACTACATGCCAGAAGAACAAGACAGACCTTGTTAAACAATGTGGAACTAACACCCATCTTGTCCTCTGACCTAGGCACACATGTCATGGCAAGCACATGCACCCCTCATACAAGAGTGGGGGAGGGGGAGAAGGCCGGGCGGTGGTGGCACACGCCTCTAATCCCAGCACTTGGGAGGCAGAGGCAGGTGGATTTCTGAGTTGGAGGCCAGCCTGGTCTACAGAGTGAGTTCCAGGACAGCCAGGGCTACACAGAGAAACCCTATCTCGAAAAAAACAAAAATAAAAAATAAAAAAAGAGTGGGCGGGGGGGGAGGTAGATTTTAAGTCTTAGAATACAGCGTCTCAAGCGTCTCAAACTTTACACTTCATTATTCACACAAGGCTCCTGGGATCTTGTCACTCAGCTAATGAATCAGTAGGTCTGAGATTCTTCAGTCTAACCAACTCAGAAGGGCCGCAGCTTCACGGCCCATCCTCTGAGTAGCGAGGTCTAAGCTTGCCTGTACCGTACCCCTGTCCCAGTCCTGTCCCAAGCAGAGTGAAGGACATGTAAGGAACGAGGGCAAAACGTCTTAACCTGAGGGCTGTGTCCTAGACAACAGGGGACTTGGGGATTGGTGTTTGCTTTTGTTTTTTTTTTCTCCTCTAGTAAATATTAAGTATTAGTAATGGTTCTACCTACTCTGTACTATGTACTACATCACAGTGTGATGCTCAGACACATGTATTCCCAGGGCTTGCCTCTCATGTTTTCTCTCTCTCCTATGTCATCCTTAGTTCCTGACCCTCTCCTGAAACTAGCTTCTGGGTTTGGGCTTCAGTTTCTTCATTTATCAAACAAAGATAGAAATACAACTACACATGGGGATGTAATATCATCCAGTCAGTATAGAGATCAGTATGAAGGTTCCCCACCCCCCCAAAACTAAAAACAGATCTGCTCTACAAACCTAAAGGAGTCCACATCAGCACACCACAGAGACACCTGTGTATCCATCTCTGTTTCTGCTCTATTCATAATTGCTAAGTATGGAGTCAGCTTAAACATCTACCAACAGATGGATGGGTAAAGAAAATGTGGCATATATACACAGTGGTGTTTTATTCAACCATACATAAGAATGAAATTACATAATTTCGTAAAAAATGGATGCAAGCCAGACTCAAAAAGACAAATACCATGTGTTTCTCTAACATGTGGATCCAAGGCTTGATACAGATGGACGTGCACATGCACATGAGCACATGCGCACCCCCCCACACACACACACAGAAGGAAGGAGACTAAGAAGAGGGAAGAAGAGGGAAGAGAAAGGAAAGGGCATTAATATATTAATTAATATGTTGTGATATATAATTACTGCATATAAATTAATATAATACTTTATGTCTTTGGAAGGAATTGTCTTTATGAAACCCTTCACTATGTACAATGAGCAGTAGACCAGTAAACAAAGCGACAAAGGGAATTCTCTGCCTGTGCTGCAGGGATTCCAGAGGAAGTTTTGGTGTTTAACTCCATTCCTCACCCTTATCAAGCACCATCATCCATCCTGCTCCACTAACACCCTGGTCCCATGTACTGTGATGGAGCAGATAGCTCATTGGTGCTTCCCTGCTTTCTCCACCATGAGGAATCTACCATTCACTCCTGAAGAATAGTAGGAAGCCCTGAATGGGGAAATTGATAGCTCGCCCACTCTTAGGCTCTGATGAAACACATGATGGCAAAATAGAGATGTGGGTGACAGAAATGAAGACATTGAGCAAACAATCCACAAAGCATTGTAAACTAAGAACAAAGATGAGCTTGGAAATTCATTACAAAAAGCAAAGAAATTTAAAACAGCCTAAGAAGTTATTTATATAGGGAACACCATGCAGCTTTGAAATGCTTTGTTTGGCCATATATTTATTTGGTGGGGTATATACCCACAGAAGCCAGAAGAGGGCATCTGATCCCCTGGAACTGCCCAGTGAGGGTTCTAAGAGCCAAACTTGAGTCTGCAAGAGCTTCAAGTGCTCTTGGCCACTAAGCCTCCACTCCAGCTCCCTCAACAGCAAGGGAAGAAGTAAAACTATCAGAGTTTGCAGATAATGTGATTTGTTTGTAGGAAATCCTAGGGAGTATGCCTGACTAGAATGATGAGAATAGTGAGCAAGTCCAGCAAGTTTGCAGAATACTAAGTCAAAAACAAAAATGTTATTCTAAATTTTAAAAATGGACATACCAAAAAAAAAGAGCATATGATTCCAGATAATCAGCACAGTAAATCCATGGAACCAGAAAGCAGGTCAACAGCATCAGACACTGAGAGTAGGAGTGGTATGACTGCTGATGGATGGATATGGGCTTCTCACTTAAATGGAAATATGGGGCTAGCAAGATGGCTCAGTGGGTAAGAGAACTGACTGCTCTTCCAAAGGTCCTGAGTTCGGATCCCATCAATCACATGGTGGCTCACAACTACCCGTAATGAGATCTGACGCCCTCTTCTGGTGCATCTGAAAACAGCTACAGTGAATTACGCTGGAGCGAGCGGGCCAGAGCAAGCGGGGCTGACAGAGGTCCTGAGTTCAATTCCTGACAGCCACACACATGATAGCTCACGGCCATCTGTACAGCTACAGTGTACTCATACACATAAAATAAATAAAATAAATCTTAAAAAAAAAAAGAAATGGAAATATGTAAAACCAAATAGTAAGAATGGCTGTACTAAGAGGCTCCAGTCACACTCTCAAGGTGACTTTTGTCATATGAAAATTATATTTCAATTATCCTTCTTCTCCAACACAAAACTGCTAATTAAGCTACAAAGTCAAAAATAGGTAAATGTATTGAATTTTTGCAAAGTTGAATTTGCAATTTAAGTTTATATGCTAACTAAATGTTTTCTATGTCTGGCATCTCCTACTTTTATTTTTGTAGCTCCTCACTGTGTTGTCCAAGCAGCACTGCCCTGACCCATACATAATTCTTGACTTGATCACCCTTGTTCTGCCTTCTCTTGGATCTCTCTAGGGAATGTAAAATCACCTATGGGAATACTGTGTGCCTCACTACATTGAGCTTTGTGGATTGTGGTATTCATTTAGAGATGGATTCTCGTGGCCCGAGAAAGCTTAGCTGGTGAAGTGCTTGCCTTACAGGCATAGGACATGAATTTGATGCCAGAAACATGTAAAACAAAAAAGCCAAGGGTGGTGGTTTGCACTTACAATCCCTGCACTGGGCAGGAGGAGGGAGCAGGTGGACCCTTGAGGCTGACTGGCCAGTCTAGCCTACTTGGTGAGTTCCAGATAGTCGAGAGATCCTGCCCAATTCCCACCCTACAAACAGATAATACCTGAAAAAAATAACACATGAGATTGTCCTCTGGCTTACACACACACACACATGCATGCACGCACACACACACATATATATATATACCTGCACTAACACACAAGTCAACTAATTGCCTGATTAGCTTATAATGACAGATTCTTTTTGTAGTCTTCTTTCTGACAAAAAGTAACCATTTTTTTACTCATCCCTCCCAATGATTCTCAAATATTTTTGTTACCTGACCTTGAAGTCAAATTGTCGTATCTTTAACTGGCCATAGGTGATCCTAGCCATTCCCAGCACTCCATAAGCTTATATACTTTCTAGATCCAATTATGGCCATACCCTTTCATTTACCATATACAACATGAAAACAGCCCAAGTCCTCACAACTTCCTAGAGTCTGGAATGTATTTCACCTTCAGTGGGTTTCTCTGAGGCTTCTGCAGTTGGCATTTCCATGTATTGGCGAGGAGAGTGAGCCATAGCAACGTGACAAACCCAGGCCTTGGACCCGGGTCATTTCCATTATTCTTATCATAGGGATGTGAAATCTCTGGAGAAACATCAGTTCTTCCCTGTTCTACTTTTTCCCACCAGCCATGAAGGTCTACACTGTAAGGCTGAGGACTGAGCTAATGGACACTGACCACTGATGGGGTCTTCCCTTAATTCTTCCTTGGTGATGATGTCTTTCCAGTTGGTCCTTCCATTTCCATGGTCTTGGACTTTGGCATCCCTTGAATCCCTTGACAGCTTGGTAAAACACAAATACTGGGCTTCACTCAACATCTGACTCAGTTGGTCTGGGGAGAGAGATCTGAGTATTTGTATTTCTGAGGTGTTCCTAAGTGATGCAGATGATGCCAGTCCTGGGGCCTCACCTTGAGGACAAGTGGTCCAAGCTCTCTCTACTAGACCTATCCCTGCAGGCAGTACTTCAGTTCATTCTATACCCCCAAGAGTAAACTGCTGACATCCACTTTTCTTCATAGCCAGACTGTGAGTCTGAGGATGGAGTCTCCATTCTCTTTGTCTTTGCTTCATATCTTACTCAACAGAGATGGGGGAGGTGAAGCTCATTACAGACTGGCCAAAACACTCACCCTGAGTTCAAATCCTTGCCCCACCAGTAACTGGCATGGACCTTGGCACACTACTCAACCTCTCCAAGGTCAGCTACTACCTCGGAAAACCTAGGTGCTAAGAATGGCTGCCTCGTAGGGCTAGTGTGATCATTAGGTGATACAAGAAATTGCTGGAAATTGCACAGCCAAGTAGACACTGGCTCCCTACTACTTATTCCTGTGACTGCTTCCCGTTCTTCTCCATGACTATAGAGTACATGTTCCCTCTGGATCTTTATGCACAAAATCCCCTTTGCAGAATATGTTTCCCTTATTACTAAACCATTCTGTTTCTTCTGTTACATAGACACTGTGACAATAACTAGTTGACTCATTTTGGAAAGAGAGAGAGAGAGAGAGAGAGAGAGAGAGAGAGAGAGAGAGACTGCCCTTGTTTATGAGATTTCCCAGTGTGGGGACAGTTGACCAGGTCTTAAGTTGCCTCATCAAGAGTAGAACTGAGGAATATTTGACACAGAAAAGCAGTATAATTTGAAGTTTTGGAGCTAGGGTTAGAGTAGAAGTCATTTGCAGTTCACATGTGTAATCAGACTCCATAAATCTTCACAGGAGCCAGTTCAGGAAGTGGTAACATCAGCCTGGCCTGATTGAGGAATTTTGGCCCTTTAATGTTAAAAATAGGACACCTGCACTGGCCTGAATGAAGGGTCTGTGATGTGAACAGAAGCATTCTTCATGTCACTAAAAAGTAATTATGATAGCCTGAATGAGAAATGTCCCACAGAAGCTTGGGTGTCTGAACACTTGGTCCTCATTTGGTGATGCTATTTAGGGAAGTTATAGAACCTTTGGGAGTTCCAGTCTTGTTGCAGTCTATCACTGGGGTTCTAGGACTGGGCTCTGAAGAGTAATGGCTTCACTGTACTTCCTGTGCACCTCCTCCTTCTCCTTCTCTCCTCTCTTTTCCTTTCTTTCTCCATCTCTTCCTCTTTCACTTCCCATTACTTGTGTTGGAAGGGGATCATGGAGCCTAGAGAAAAGCCTATTACTATACTTTTCCTAAACAAGTATAATCCCCAATGCTAAATTCCCAATGCTTATATCCATAGATAAGTGTAGTCTTTACCCTTCATCGAGGTAAGTCTCTTTTTGCAGCAGATACAGATCATAACAGACATCTACAACTAGTTGTTTTAGTTAGGGTTAATATGGCTATGATAAAACACTGGGACCAAAGCAACTTGGGAAGGAAAGGGTTAATCTGGCTTACAGTGCCACATCACTGTTCATCATCAAAGGAAGTCAGGGTAGGAACTCAAACAAGGCAGAAACCTGAAGTCAGGAGCTGATGCAGAAGCCACGGATGGGTGCTGCTTACTGACTTGCTCCTCATGGCTTTCTCAGCTTGCTTATAGAATTGAAGTCCAGGGATTGCACCACCCACAATGGACTGAGCCTACCCACATCACTCACTAATTAAGAGAATGTCCTACAGCTGGAGCTTATGGAGGCATTTCCTCAACGGAGGCTCCCTTCTTTCAGATGACTCTAGCTTATAACAAATTGTCCTAAAACAAGCTAGCACACTGATCAAAATGAAGAGAACACTTTGTCAGCTTGTCACAAGCCTCAACTGATACCTCTACAAACCAATCCCTACACCCAAGGCTTAGAAATCATCACAGAAGAGAGGGAAAAAACACCTGTGAGATCCAGAAGATCAACTCATCTGCCATGAAGTAATGTCTTCAATAAATGACAGGGAACTGCACACATGGAGGTTTAACAACATGGTCACCTAAGCAGCACCTGCATTATGACGCCACTTGACGTTCCGACAGAGATAAAGAAAATCTCAGAAGCCCCAGCCCTGGATGAAGAGCTATGGGCAACTAATGGCTGCTAAAGAGAAGAGAAGCGGGCTTCTCCAGGGAAGATCACCCTGGTAGATGATTGTCCAATTCCAGGGCTCCCCTCTAACACATATACATATGAGCAAACTAAACAGACTCAGCAGGTTACACACACCCTAAAAACTAAAGAAGAAGAAGAAGAAGAAGAAGAAGAAGAAGAAGAAGAAGAAGAAGAAGAAGAAGAAGAAGAAGAAGAAGAAGAAGAAGAAGAAGATGTCATGAAAGAAAAGAGGGGATGTGAAGCAGAAAGAAACTTAAAGATCCTTTGGAAAGTCAGTTGTGTTGGATGGTGTTTTGCTGGGGTAAACACATGAAGGGGTGTTTTTCTGACGTGAACACAGGTGAAAGGCTAAGGCAGACTCATGAAGGAATGCTTCTCTGAGGCAAACACAGGAGAAGGGACTTCTGCTAAAGCAAGCATGTGAAAGGACTCGTAATGAAGGGTTCTTCACTAACGACACTCAAGTATTGGTCTACCTTACGTTGCATAGTTGAGCTGCATTTATCTGGACTCCACAGAGAAGAAACAAACCAAAAAAAAAAAAAAAACCTTCTGGTGGTATGCGGCAGATTCTTGCCACTTTCATGGACTCCGGCGGGTTGGCAGAGTGATGTCAGCTGAGGCAAGACCACCTGGTGAGGCAAGATCTGTGGAGGACACGTGACGTTTGGAGAGCATATAAATAGATCCAATGGCCTGTGATGGGGGCTGAGCTTGGCTGGCTTATGGAGCCAGCCGTGCAACGCTTGTGGGTCTCACGTCTTTGCTGACCTTCACTTCGATGAGAGACACAGCAAAGAACTTCTCCTGGCACCCCTCCGGGTCCCTCCTGCTGCTTAGTGCCAAGGCTGAGGCCTGGCTGTCTCTGCTAGGTAGTGCCACCACTGCACCCGTGGACTGAACTGCCTCCATCCAGACAACACAGATGGGAGTTGTTCCAAAGAACCATTTCTAAAACAGGTCCACTTCTTCAGTATCCTTTCTTTCCCACTACCTCTGGTGGGTGGTGGGCTAAAAGGGAGGTTAAAGTGTTTAAGAACCATCATTAAAAATAAGGTTTGAGGGGCTGGAGAGATGGCTCAGCAGGTAAGAGCACTGACTGCTCTCCCAAAGGTCCTGAGTTCGGATCCCAGCAACCACTTGGTGGCTCACAACCACCCATAATGAGATCTGACGCCCTCTTCTGGTTCATCTGAAGACCACTACAGTAAATTACGCTGGAGTGAGCAGGGACAGAGCAAGCAGGGCCGGCAGAGGTCCTGAGTTCAATGCCCAGCAGCCACACACATGATGATGGCTCACAGCCATCTGTACAGCTACAGTGTACTCATACACATAAAATAAATAAAATATAAATATTAAAAAAAGTCATTTAAAAAAATAAGGTTTGGGTCTCTTGCTGCAGCAATGTGAGTGGGAGCAGCTGGAGCGCGAGCTCGGAATGAGAATCCACGAGTTGTAAAAAATGACGGACAAGCCGGACAAATCTCCAGCTTCAATGAGGCCAAGCTGAATAAAACATAGCCGCAGGAGAAGAACACCCTGCTGACCAAAGAGACATTGAACAGGAAAAGAGGAGTGACATCTCCTAAAAGCCTGGGAAGATTCCCCACCCCACCCCACCCCACCCCACCCCACCCCATCATCTCCAAGACCCCCTTGTGATGTGGAGGAAGAGCCACCTGCAAGATAGACACGAGCCGCAAGCTGCAGTATGAACTCGGGCGCTCCGAGCCAACGCCACAGGCCCGTGGGTCTCTGAAGAGGACCCCTCCACTAATCGGACTGCCAAATTTCACGTTTACCCTGGGATATTAATAGAAAATTATTTGTATGATTGATGAAAATAAAACACACCTCTTGGCAAAAATAATAATAATAATAAGGTTTGAAAAAATTCAAAGTTACAGGAATGGGGTATTGACAGGAGGAAATGAAGAGGAAGAGGGATGGATGGAAATTATATAATTACAGTATACAACTCTGAAATTCTCAAAAATAATAATAAAATAAATATTTTAGAAGAGTGCTTACTGCTTGTGTAGAGGGTCCAGATTCTAATCCCAGCACCCACACAGTGGCTCACAGCTGTCTGTGACCACAGCTCTAAGAGATTTGAACTGACTCTGGACTTTACAGGCACCAAGCTGGCTACAGTCAGCCCACAAAGGAGGCCTGTAATTTAGCTGCTTGTGGCAGAAAATCGAAACGAGACTGAGAAACCACAAACTGTTCCTGTGTTGAATATACAACCCAGAAGTAAGGGACACTTAGCTACCTAAGAGGTCTATCTTACAGGGACACACAGACTGGATCGAGTCAGGCAGATCAATGTCGCCTCTTTCGTAGAGTTAGGGCTTTTCTGAAGGACTCCTCCTTGGGGAGGGGTCATGGAGCATATGCTCTGCTGTTACTCTCAGTGGCTCTTTGCCATGTCTTTAACAGTATGGCCTTGTGTTGTGTCTTGCCTCCTGGTGGCGGTTTGGCTCTTCTCCAGGGTTTTGGTTTTTCCCTCTGAAATAGAAAATCAGCACTAGCTCGGGCTCTGCCTGCTAGAAGGCGAAAACAGTGATTTTTTTTTTTTAACCTTCCCAGTTTGTAAAATGTATAGAAATGGTTTGTTGGGTCATGAAGAAAATAGTTTGCATAATAACATACTCAGAAAGGCTGCATTCAAACACAGACAATGATCTGGGAATGCTTGTGAATCCAGAATGTGACATATCACATAAGAAGCAAAAAGAAAACTTGAGGGCAGATGTATGCCTCAGTTCCTAGAATGTGGTTTGGGGAAACTTTATTGAACTTCTGTCTTATACACACACACACACACACACACACACACACACACATACACACACACACACACACACACACACCACAACATCTATTAGAACAATTCAAGATTTTTTTTTTTAAAAAAAGATTTATTTATTTTACGTATTGTCTTCAGACACATCAGAAGAGGGCATCAGATCCCATTACAGATGATTGTGAGCCACCATGTGGTTGCTGGGAATTGAACTCAGGCCTTCGGAAGAGCAGTCAGTGCTCTTAACCACTGAGCCATCTCTCTAGCCCCCCCAGGGTTTTTGTTTTTTTTTTTTTAAAAACAAGCACAAAAGGAAGGTTTGTACTATGTAATGTTCCTAAAACCCTGACAGCATTGTGCAAACTTCTATTTGTAGTCAAAACACATAGCTTGTTTTGCTGTGGGGATCTGATTAAAAAAAAAAAAGCGCTGAAATTTATACATGTTATATCTAAACTATTCACAAAATAAATTTCCTTTATAAAACATTTAAAAGCCATCATATAAAAGACAGTGACTTTAAATGTGGGAAGGCGTCGTTTTTGTTTTTGTTTGGTTTGGTTTTTTCGAGACAAGGTTTCTCTGTAGCCCTGGCTGTCCTGGAACTCACTCTGTAGACCAGGCTGGCCTCGAACTCAGAAGTCCACCTGCCTCTGCCTCCCAAGTGCTGGGATTAAAGGCGAGCACCACCACCGCCCGCCGGAAGGCCATTTCTACCACATGTGCGTGAACAGGTACTTTATCTTGGGAGTGGGTGAAAAGGCCAGTGTCTAAAGTATGAGTCCTTATACATGCCAGCCTGGGTTATGCGGAGCAAGTCACCACACTGGGGACCATCTTTGGGAACCTCTAAGGCACAGGAGTGAGGGAGAGCTATCAACAGCTTGTCGCTGCTGATGTAAGAAGCTGCGTGCATGTCTGCAGATGCTCTCGGCACTAGGGGGCGCTGCCGGGTAAGTCAAAGAGGCTAAATGGGTTATCCCTCCACACTTAGCTGGCCGCCCCCAACCAAAAAAAAAAAAAAAAAAAAAACAGCAAGGATCTTAACTCGGCGTTTAGAAAAATGAATAAAACTGAATGTAAGTAGGCCAGTTCCAGGCAATCTGTCATCAGTCTGTGGCAGCAAGAAAAATAAGCAGAATGTGCAAGGCCTCCGTTTTCACAAATTGAATTTAACACAGCTGTGAAGTTTCTGTAAAGGATGGTAAGTTCAGAAAAGACTGTATTGTTGGTTGTAGGAAGTTTGTTCAAGTGGCATCATACAATAAAATGCTCAGTATTTTGAAAGGCCTGATAAGTCAATAACTTTAGGTTTAAACTCTTACCAATAATTTGCTTATTCGGGCCTGCTCAGATGGCCAAGACGTACTCTAACAGCTCAGCCCTGTAGAGAGAGAACTTCACCAGAGGCAGCTGTTTCCTTTGCTCTCTGGTAAAAGGATCACATTGTGGGGCATCTCTAACAATGGTGCCCAAATATTGCAAGGGATTATGAAGAAAAGACACCCAGGGATGGACACAAACCAAGAACAGATTGAGCCAGGCATGGTGTAAACCAGGCTTTCACAGACTAAGCCAGGCTCACACCTATAAACACGTGGGAGGCAGAAGCAAGATGATTTGTGCAGTTTCAAGGCCAGCCTGTCTAGATGGTGAGTGAGTTTCTAGGCTAGCCAACGAGACCTTGTCTCAAAAAATAGTCAATAGATAGACAAGACCCCATCTGTTGATCCCGTCTCTCTAGCTTCCCGCAGCCCCACATTCTGCTTTTAAACAGGATTCTAGCAACACACTAATGATCAGGGCGCCATGAGGAGAGATCTTGCCCGAGTCTCTTATAATGTATGATAAAGTCATCAAATACCTGCCACTCACAAGCCCTGTGTTGTTCTAAATCAGAACAAATAAAAAAAAAATCAAGTGAGGACCTTTACCTATTGACTTGCTTCATAGTCAGCTATGTAATACCTTCACACAAATATTGCAAAAACATTAACTCTGCCACCAGCATGAAAAAGATGTCCCCACCCAGCTCCGTGTTCATTTGACTGACCAGTTTCATGAAGGTCCAAACGTGATCACACTCAGTAGAAATCTTTAACTTCAAAATGTTCTCCAGGACCATATTTTTTTTTTAAAAAAGATTTATTTATTATAGTACACTGTAGCTGTCTTCAGACACACCAGAAGAGGGCATCAGATCTCATTATAGATGCTTGTGAGCCACCATGTGGTTGCTGGGATATGAACTCAGGACTTTTGGAAGAGGAGTCAGTGCTCTTAACCCCTGAGCCATCTCCCCAGCCCCATTTTTTTTTTTTAAACTTACACATTGTAATGTGCTTAGCAGGTCATGAATTAAGCCACAGGTCAAGAAACATCTTCATAGCCTTTTATTAGCAAATACTTCATTTAAATGGTGGTCATGGTTTCAGTGTTCCTGAAAGTGTGCCCCACATAAACTGCCACACAAATAGAAACAAGTTCCAGAAATATGAATGTTGGAGGACGTGCTTGTCCCCTGGCTTCTCTTGGCCCTTTGTGGGAAACTAGAATGCCTACAGTCTTGAAGTTACCTGGGGCCACTTGTTTTGTTCCCAAACCCTAGACCTGCAGTTCTGACCATGATTTTTTAAAACTTAGGTTCAGATGATGAATTTACATACAAATATAAAGCTAAGAGTCATTAATCAGAGGCTTGGAGGGCAGTAGCAGCTTTGAAGGCTTGGCTGGTGATGCAGGATGTCCCATATCACAGTATTATTCTCTTTTTTTGCTCCCTGGAAACTCTCCATAAGAAATACATTTATTGGGCAGTGGTGGCACACACCTTTAATCCCAGCACTTGGGAGGCAGAGGCAGGCGGATTTCTGAGTTCTAGGCCAGCCTGGTCTACAAAGCAAGCTCCAGGACAGGACAGCCAGCGCTGTACAGAGAAACCCTATCTCAAACAAAACAAAACAAAACAAAACAAAAGAAATACATTTATAACATACAATAGTGATGTATATGTGTATGTATACACACACACACACACACACACACACAAAACCAAAATTGCCCAAATCTTTCCCCTTCCTGTCAAATGTGCTTTCATGTTTCTCTTTTTTTCCCCCCATAGGTATTTTTATTGTTTTGTTTTGTTTTGTTTTGTTTTTCGAGACAGGGTTTCTCTGTGTAGCCCTGGCTGTCCTGGAACTTACTCTGTGGACCTCCACTCTGTGGACTCGAGGACCAGGCTGGCCTCGAACTCAGAAATCCGCCTGCCTCTGCCCCCCAAATGCTGGGATTAAAGGCGTGCGCCACCACCACCTGGCTCATGTTTCTCCTTTTTTCATTCTGCTCATCTTCATTTAAAAAAAAAAAAAATGTTCCAGGGGCAGGAAAGATGGCTCAGCATTTAAAAGTGCTTGCAGCTCTTATAGAAGACCAGGGTTCGGTTCCTAGCACTTACATGATAGCTCACATCCCTCTGCAACTCTAGTTCCAGAGGATCTTATAGCCTCTTCTTGCCTCCACAGGCATCCAGCATGCACATGGTGCACATACACAGGTAAACACCCATACACCTAGAACAAAATAAAAATACCTTAAGGAAAATGTCACTCGGGTATAGAGTAGACCAGAGGGTTCTAGAGATGTGAATGGGATGGGGGAGAGGGAAGGGTGGCTGGAGGAGAGAATAGTTCTGCATCTTGTGTGTACGTGCCAGGAATGGCTATGTAAGTATGTGCATGAAAGGAAATCTCTCTCCCGCTCTCTTCTCTCTCTCTCTCTCTCTCTCTCTCTCTCTCTCTCTCTCTCTCTCTCTCTCTCTCTCTCTC
>JADRCD010226447.1:0-11201 GCA_019843815.1 Montemys delectorum
ACACACACACACACACACACGCCTATAAGGCATTTTCTTGATTAATGACTGCCATGAAAGGGCCAGGCTCATTATGAGCAAGCAGGACCATCCCTGGGCACGTGGTCCTGGACTGCATTAGAAAGCAGGTTGAAGGTTGGTGCCCTGAGCAGACCTTGGGCACAAGCTCCTCAGCCAGTCCCAAAACTCCCAGAGAAGGCTCCACTCCCAGGCGCTCTAATAACCCCAGGATTAGAGGTGAGGAGGACCCAACATCTGTCCCAATACCGGAAGTAACTGGGACCAGTGGGATCAGACACACAGGAAGTCTGCCAGCCCAGTGGCTCTGGTTCCTTCCGGTCTGTCTGGGCTGGTGCCCTGAGCAGACCTTGGATGAAAACTCTGCAGCCAGTCCCAAAACACCCAAAGGAAGCTCCACTCCCAGGTTCTCTAACAAGCCCAGGGTCACAGGATCCCAGAATCACAGGATCCCAGAGCTTGACTCTGAGGAGTTCTGACACAACCAGGATCACAGGAAGACAGGCTCCAGTCAGATTTAGCAAGGGCAGGTAGCATTAGAGATAACCAGATGGTGCGGGGCAAGCCTAATAATATAAGCAACACAAACCAAGGTCACTTGGCATCATCAGAACCTAATTCTCCCACCATAGCAAGTCCTGGACACACCATCACACCAGAAAAACAAGATTCAGATATAAAGTCACTTCTCATGATACAGGACTTTAAGAAAGACATAAATAGCACCCTCAAAGAAATACAGGAGAACACAGGTAAACAGCTAGAAGCCCTTCAAGAGGAAACCCAAAAATCCCTTGAAGAACTACAGGAAAACACAATCAAACAGGTGAAGGAAATGAACAAAACCATCCAGAATACAAAAATGGAAATAGAAACAATAAAGAAATCACAAAGAGAGACAACACTGGAGTTAGAAAACCTAGGAAAGAAATGAGGAGTCACAGATGCAAGCATCACCAACAGAATACAAGAGATAAAAGAGAATCTCAGGGGCAGAAGACACCATAGAAAACATTGACACAACAGTCAAAGAAAATGCAAAATGCAAAAAGCTCCTAACCCAGAACATCCAGGAAATCCAGGACGCAATGAGAAGACCAAACCTAAGGATAATAGGTATAGAAGAGAGTGAAGATTCCCAATGTAATGGGCCAGCAAATATCTTCAACAAAATTATAGAAGAAAAGTTCCCTAACCTAAAGAAAGAGATGCCCATGAACATACAAGAAGCTTATAGAACTCCAAATAGACTGGACCAGAAAAGAAATTCCTCCCATCACATAATAATAAATGCACTAAACAAAGAATTTTAAAAGCAGTAAGGGAAAAAGGTCAAGTAACTTATATAAAGGTAGGCCTATCAGAATTACACCAGACTTCTCACCAGAGACTATGAAAGCTAGATCCTGGAAAGATGTCATACAGACCCTACAAGAACACAAATGCCAGCCCAGGCTACTATACTCAGCAAAATTCTCAATTACCATAGATGAAGAAAACAAGATATTCCATGACAAAACAAAATTTACACACTATCTTTCCACAAATCCAGCCCTACAAAGGATGATAGATGGAGAACATCAACATAAGGAGCAAAACTACACCCTAGAAAAAGCAAGAAAGTAATCTTTCAACAAATCCATACAAATCTAATTCCACCTCTTACAACAAAAACAACAAAAAGTAACAATTACTTTTTCTTAACATCTTAATATGAAAATTAGTATTACCAACATATCCTAATCTATTGAAATCCAAAAACATGAGGAATTAGATTGATTGTTATCCAATGGTCTAATTTGACAATTGGAGAAATAGGTCCAATATTGTACAATCCATATACACTTTCAGCTTGTTTGTTCCTGACAGTGTCTTGCTGTGTACAACATAATGGTCTTGAAATCTTGCTTCTCCTATCTCAGCCTCTCTATTAGTAGTATTGTTTATTTCATGTTTTTACACTATACTATGGTTTTCAGAACAGCTTACATATTTCAAAAGTATTTGTATACCCAAAAGAAATGTTGACAATTAAATTGGGAGGGGGCTTGTAAGAGAACAACAAAGAGTAAGACTGAATGCTTTGCTTGACGTTTGTAACTCTTGTATTAAGTTTGAAGAAGAGAACTTTATAATTAGTCTTTCTTTGAGATGAATGCTTTTCCAAATTATCACAATCAATGAACCAGATTCTTGCCCTCATCTAATGTCTGTGCCACCCTCCAAGCAGAACCATTGTTCATTGAAACAGTTGGTGAATGACTTTATGGATAGATCATCTTAATACACACACTATTTCTTAAATTAATGTAACCTGTTCTCTGTGGGCTGAGAATAAAGTCATTCACTCAAGTCAAATAGCTTTGACCATAGCAGGAAGTCTGTATCCAAAAATCGTGCCTACAATTCATTCCTTGATGCAGCAGAACTGTCAACTCTCAGCTACGCTACGATGGAGGTAAAATCCTTTGGTGATGTGAGGTTTATTAAAGTACAGCCTTATTACAATGAAATCCAGTGTCTAAAAATTGTTCTTATTTTGGGCTTGTACCACAGTAAGAGCCAAGATTTTAAGCTCTACTAAATATAAAACAAACAAAAAGACTTTAAATATAAGACTGTTAAATTGATTGTTGTTTTATATCAAACAACTTTTATAATACTCATTTTATTGTTATAATATTTTATAAATTTTAAAGTATATGACAAAAAAGATATTGTATGCATTGAAGGGGGCTCTCTGGGAGGAGTTGGGGTACAAAAGGGAAACAAGAATGTGATTTAATTCTATTTACTTAAAATTTGTTTTTAAATGTTAACAAATTCAGATAAATTGAAATCATGTAACTTTTCTCATCATAATGCAATAAAACTTAAAAAAAAAAAAAAAAAAAAAAAAAAGCAAGCAAGCAAGCTGAGCAAGACAGTGTAAGCAGTGTAAGCAGCATGGGCTCTACTTCTGCTCCTGCCCTCACTTCCCTTTAGGATGGACTATAAGCTATATAGAAGCGAAATAAACTCTTTTTCCCAAGGCTGCTTTTGGTAACTTTATCACAACAACAGGAAGTAAACCAAGACAGGCTCTCTGAGCTTTACACACTGGACAGGTTTAACTGAACTGATTAAAACGTCATCCACCTCAGAAAGACCTTAAATTTTAGAATCTATTAACTCACCTTGTAGTTTAAACAGTTTTAAAAAGTAACGCTGTTCTGTATCACTTAGTTTGACCACCATTAATCTGTAATGCAACATTTAAGCATGCTTCCAGTTAATTAAAAATAACTTGTTACCTTGTAAAAACTGTTAAGCATAATTTCACTGATTCTTCCTTGATTAGGGCTAAAGTTTTACCACGCTCCTAAACGATTTTGTTAGTCTCTAGCCTGCAAATGTTGAGCATTAGGGATATTTGGTAACTGCATCCTAAGCTCAGGACTGAATCATCCCTCTCCCCCCCACCCAGGAGAAAAAGTCTTTAATCTCAGAACTTCTTGTTAATGTTTGTTTACATGTGACTCTATGACAAATCCACCCAGAGTAGCTGGGAAGTAAGATTAATGTTTAACATGTGCCTCTTAAGCATCAAGGCAGTAGTACTTTATGATACTTTGTTTAATCTGGCCTTTCTCTGTTTAGGCAGTTAATAACATCAGTAACAATTTAATCTTGTCTTAGAGATTAGCACAGTTGCACTATTGTACTAATAGGATTTAAGGAAACACTGTTCCTTCTAAAATGGTTTCTAATGGCAGCTTTCTACTATATTCAGGTTTGTTTTTTTCATAAAAATGAATGAAGAAGGGAGATTTAACAGTCTTCTATGCCTGCTTTTTTGTCTGTCTTTAAGACAGAGGATGGCCTTAAACTCACAGGCATCCTGCCTCAGACTCCTAGGTATTAGGATTAAGGATGTGCACCACAATTTCCAGGATAGTATTAAATAATTATGTACAAATAATATAGTACAAATTATGTTGCTTGAACCCTGACTTCAATCCCTAGAATCCGCATATATCCCTGGTACAGGTGAGGCACACACATAAGGTAAATGTAAATTTTTAAATTTACAATTTTTACTAGTAATTTCTTTCCTTAGTCACTTTTTATTCCTTGGTAGATTTTTCTGAAATCCTTTTTTTCAAAATTTATTTATTATATGTAAGTACACTGTAGCTGTCTTCAGACACAGCAAAAGAGGGCATCAGATCTCATTAGAGAAGGTTGTGAGCCACCATGTTGTTGCTGGGATTTGAACTCAAGACCTTCGAAAGAGCAGTCAGTGCTCTTAACCGCTGAGCCATCTCTCCAGCCCCTTGAAATCTTTTCAAGAAATTTCTTTATTATAAATTGTTTGATTTAATCAAATTAGGCTTGCGACATTTTTGTACACGTGTAAGTTATGCTTTATGCCCGCCTTCCTGTCTTACATGTCCCCCACTCTTTCTGTTCCCTAATTATCTCTCTTCAGAGAAAGCATTCGATATTTGTCAGACAATTTATTTAACACAATGGTTGCCCCAGTTCCACCAACTTTCCTGAAAATAAATGCAATAAATTGTGAAATAAAAAGCAAAATCACAAAAATGCTGAACCTCAAGTATATGCTCTGAAGCAAAAGAGGTCAAAACCCTGCAAATCTGTAAATGTTCCACCACAGCTCTAGTATGGCAGCACAAAGCTGTGATTCTAGAACCCTGCAGAGCCCGAGGCTCCAAGTCGGTCGACCCCAGCCACACAGGAAACGAGGCCAATCTGCTCTGTAGGAGATTGTCTGAATACACAAGTTTAGAACAAAACAGAAGTGTAACTAAACATGTAATACACCATAAAACTGAGATAAAAGTTACTTCAAAAACCATAATCTGTGTTTAGTGCTGTTACTATTACATAGAAGTGTAATATACTCTACTCATTGAGAGAATAAATCTCCCAGACTAATTGAATGATACAACAGCCAGCTTTTCTGGATTATGTCACAAGTTTATTATGAATCTGCTTACAATTAATCAGGAGTTTGAAACTTGAATTGCTTGAGAGATGGCTCAGGATAATTTGCTTGGCTCACAAGCATGAGGACTTGTGGTCCAATCCCCAGAATCCGTATAAAGTCAGGAAGAATAGTATGTATCCCTGTGCTCCTGTGTAAACTGAGCAACAGACAGGAGACTCCATGAAATTCACCAGCCAGTTAGCCTGGTGTATACAGCAGTGTGCAAGAGACCCTGTCTCAAGATGGTAGGTAAGAATGAATACCTAAAGCCATCCTCTGAGCACTTATTTATGTGTGCCATTTTTTGAGAAGCCACTAGACACTAGTTGGGGTAAAAATTGGGGTGTCTCAGGGAAGGTAATCACTATTGTTCAACACTGGAATTCACGTGTTAAGTAAAACTTACTCCTATTCTTGAGTTGAGGCAAACTAAGTAGACCTACACACTCAAGACCAAGGTTGGTAAAAACAACTCCTTTGACCAGTCTAGAGTTCCACAACACAATGGTAAGTAAGAGAGAAGTGAGACACAGCTAAGTAATATGGCCAGGCAAACTGGGAGGAAACGAAACTGTGCACATCACCCCTGCACTTCATTTGTTTAAATTCCTCTTTCACTTACTACAAAGAATTCAATCATTTAGTTCCTTTAGTCAATGTCATAATAGGCATTTAACATCTTCTGATAGATGGAATAGAACCAGAACTATATGTACAAGTTAATATTGCAATGCTTATGTTCCCTGGAGAGAAACTGAAAGCAATCTATGAATGAAGCAAAGCTATATTCATATATGCACCTAACTGAAAAACAAGCAGAAAACTTGTAAGCGGCCCCAGAGACACCATGCAACAATCAAGACTAATCAAGAACTACCTACCTTTCCAGTAAGAGAGATTACAAAAGTGTTCCAAATTAATGGGAGCACAGAATAGGAAAGAGATGGAAGTAAAGATAAACATCTTGACCAACAGTCCTTCTACACTGCTCAAGTATGTAGCCATTTTGGAGATTTTTATTTTGAAGACTTCTCACCCACATTAACCTAAGTAAAAATATAATCACAGTGCCTGGCAATATTAACTAAACAAGTTAACTGAAAGACTTATCCAATGCTAGGAAAGAGAGGGACAACAGATCTATACTCTCCCTTATGATGCATACAGACACTCTTATGTGCCGATTTGTTTCAATCTTTTGTCAAAAAACAGATTGCTCTAGTAAAGAAAAGTCTTTATACATACCTAGATTAATATTTACCAATTTAGCCGGGTGGTGGCGGTGCACGCCTTTAATCCCAGCACTTAGGAGGCAGAGGCAGGCGGATTTCTGAGTTTGAGGCCAGCCTGGTCTACAGAGTGAATTACAGGACAGCCAAGGCTACTCAGAGAAACCCTGTCTCGAACCCCTTCCTCCCCAAAAATTTACCAATTTAGTTAAGTATAGGGCCTGATGAAATAGCTCAGCAGGTGATGGTACTTGCAGCAAAGCTGGAGAGAACCCACGAACCCACAAGGCAGAGGCACCCAACCAAATAGGGTAAGTTTATTTATTGGTAAAAACATTTTTAAAAAAAATCAAGATGGGCATAAATTTCAATAAATGTAGAAACACAAGCAACTACCTTTTGGGATAATGTAAGATGCCACTGGTGGAAGAATCAGGGTATTTAAATACAATTTTTTCACAACTTACAGAGAATGTGAGGCCAAGACCTCTTGGGAGTAGAATCTAACACTATCCGAAAACTACAGAACTGACTTTAAAGTAGAACCTTATAATGAACAGGCTTAGAATGAGCGGGTTTTCTAAAGACAAAATACAATATACTAGTATGTTTATAAACTAAAAGGAACTATCTAAAGAGGACAATTCAGTGATACAATTCCCACTCAAAATTGTCAACTTTTAGGGTTACTTATTTCCGCACCAGATCCAACACGTTTGAACCTGTCATTTTTCAAGTAACTTGGATTTCTCCATTAGACCGCTGTGTTCCCCAAAATGAACAAAAGTTTATTTTACGACTATGACTCAAATGTGATTGGAATTCCTTAAATTCTGATTACAAAGCTGTATGCTATTTAAAGAAACTTCGGTAAGTAAGTGTTACAATAGTGTCTGCAAAACAGGCAGTATTCGGCAGCCTTAAGAACTCCAAGTATTGTGTATGAGCTGAATACATTTCAATGTCCATCTCGTATTAACAAAGAAATCGCAACTCATACGATGCTAGCAACGACTATATTTAAGTATTCAACTCTATGATAGAAGAATTAGCACGTTCAACTTTTACTGAACTGCCTGCAACACAAAGGCGTTGTTCAAGTTGGATGATACACAGGGAAAAAAAACTTTGTTCTCTTTGGCTTTCGGTAACCCGAAAAACTCCCGTTTCAAAAACCAACCTCTCTCATTCTTCAGCCCTGAAAGGAAGAACTTCCATCCACTGAGAACAAAACGGAGCCCGTCCAGAAACCCGCGGAGGCAGAAGGCCGAGAGAGGACCCCTCCAACCGGGTTCTGAGTTCTCCCAAGTGACATCATCATTTCACCTGCGTCTCGTCCAGGCAGGGGCGGGCCGGCTCCCCGCCGCCGCGGGAACAAAGAGCGCCCGGCTGCTGGGAAACGTCCGCCGAGCGCGGCCCGCCGGCTCCCAACCTCCCGCGGCCAGTACCGCCCTCGCGCGGGAGCCAACGGCCGTCGTCGACAGTACCTGCGAGGGGAGGCTCCGCCCTGCGGGGCTGCTCCCACCGCTCCGGGCCGGGCCGCCGCCTCCTATTGTGACTGCTCGCCCCGCCGGCGGCCAGCTCGCCAGGGCCGCCGTCCCCGGTCGTCCTTGCCCTTGGAACCCGGGTTCCGACTGAGGCGCTGTCGCGGCGCTTCCTTCCTCTTGGCACCATCACACGAGCCTCTCCAGAAAACCACGGCTCCACGCCCTGCGCTGAAGGAGCCGGCTAGCGTCCCGGAGGCCCCATCTTTTCCGCCCGCCGTCCCAACCGCCCCGGCCTCCGGAGGCCCGCCAGCCGCACGAGGGGCCCCGCCCCAACCCACCCCACTGCGCCCCTTCGTGCTCGCGGACCCGCGCGGGCCGCGCCGGCGCAGTGAATTGCGCTACGCGCCCAGGCGGTACCCAGAGCGCTACGCTTCGGACCAAAGAACTCAGGAGCCTCCCACCTCTGAGTTCCGGACGCCCGCCCCTCCCCTCGCCAGCACTAACCTAGCCAGCCAAGCGCAGGATCGCCGGAGAGCTCCGCCTCTTCCCCCGCGCCGAGCCCCCTTTGTTTCCACCCGCGGGGGCGGGGCCGCGCACGTCCAGGCCGCTCGGGCCAGTTCCGGCAACAGAGCCGGTGCGCAGCACCCCTGCGCAGCCCCGCCCAGCTCTTGGCTAGCTCTGGCAGCGAAGGTGGAGAGGTGGGGCAGCGTCTCCCAACGCAGGAGTGCCTAACGCTGCGGCACCTTCCGCTCCCGCCAGCAACTCTAAAACTCAGCAGTAGAGCAGTAAACCTCACAATATACTATGTATTTACATGACCGAAGAAGTAGGAACTTTTACTGATGTAAACACGTGGTCTCAAAACACGTGGTCTCAAAACAAAACTAGCAGGCGTGTATCTAACTTGTCCAACCCTCAGGACGATTGTGACAGATTCTGTGACTTTGCTGAGAGGAAGTTAAGTTCAAATACTAAAAGAAGCCTCGGCTCACTACTGCAGTCAAGATCCAATATGAAATACAAACCCTATATTGGCTCAATAAATGCAAGGAAAAGAATTGTTCAATATCAATGGAAATTATGGAAGGGTAGGCTTTTTAAGTGGATAGAAATTAGAAGCTTCTTTAAGTTTATTAAAAGTTAAAGGATCAGTGAGTAGAAAACCCAGACTGAGCTGGGCATGGTGGGCTTAAACCCTGGGAAGGCTGAGAAATAAGACTTCTGGGAGCTTGAGGTCCACCTGTTTTACTGTATTAAAATCCGGCCTAAAAACCTGGAGTAGAAGAAAGAAGGTGGGTTAGGCGGAGGCTAAGAATAAACAGGAAGGGGTGGTGGTGGTTAGAGGACAGAGAGGGGAAAGCAACCGAGCCTTTGGAGGCCTTAACCCTTCCCTTCTTCTCTGAGTCTCCGTGGCCTTCGGTAAGAAAAGCAACACTAAAATATTTCAAGATCTTTCTGGATCATATACATTGTTTATGAATAATACCATATGGTAATTATGTACATTTGTCAACCAGTATCAGACTGAGCACCACTGCTCTATTGTGACTAACTCCAAGGCTCACTATTTCAGGTGCTTAGCAACTGCTGAAGCAAAGTTCTAGCAATTCTTGTATAATTCTAATACAAAGGGAAGCTGGAAAGAGATAGTAGGCCCCTGTGAAGTATTCCCTCACCCCAGTTCCTCACACTCATTATGTACCTTTCTCTTTTCTTTGCTCTTCACCCCTAACTCACTCAGACCATGGTCTTGAACTCACAGAGATCCATTTGCCTCTGCCTCTAGAGTACTGGAGTGAAAGGCATGCACCATTACACCCAGCTTCTAAATGCTTTCTTAACCCCCAGATCTGATACAGATAAAAATACAGTGAGAGGGCATGCTTTTCATGAGACAACTGATAATCTAATGTGTCAGGGTATGAAGTTATGTCTGAGTAGTTGTTCAACAGTAGTTCAGCTAAAGCTTTGCTTGATGTTTTTTCCACAATGGCAGAAAGTCCTGTTGGAAAGCTTTTTAAAAAACCAAAAACCAAAAAACCCTTCCTGTAATGGTAGCTTTCTACATCTGCACACCCAGAAGGTATCAGAGCTATACCACATGGATACCAAAGGTATACCACATGGATACCTAATTACTTGAAATGTAATTAGGACATAGTAGTGAACTAACTTTTCAAAGTTGCATATCCAGCATTTGAAGGAAAAGTTGTTGCTGTGGCAAGAGCTTTTTGAGAACTTCAAGGCTGCCCTTTAAAAGTGGTTTTCTTGTCAGGTAGAACTTGTGACTGTCTTTTTTATCAGATCACCACTGCCTGTGAAATGGGGAGCGTAGAAGTGGACTTCAAATGTATCTGGTAGTTATTACTGAGCTCAGCCCAGGGGCTCTACCCTTCTAATACGAAGGAAGAGCAGTCATCCAAACCCTTTAGGTAAACATCCAACATCATACAGGAACCATAAAGAAGTTCAGATTTGATCGCAAAGAAAGAAAATTCACACCACTCCAATTCTGTATCCAGTTTCACTTTCTCAAGGATTTGGCCCTAACCATTCTCCTCCTTTAAGTTTTTCTTTCTTTATTGGGACATTACTAACACACCATTAATTTTTTCCACCTTGAAGTTTTTAATTATAACTAATGGTTTGGTGTTTATCTGTTGTGTTACGTAAAACTCAAGCCGGAACACATGTCTAACATGTTCAAGGCTTGAGCTGGATCCCTAACAATACACACACCTACCTATCTACGCCTCCCTTTACAGAGATCATTAAGGAATTTCCCTAACAGGTATCTCTAGCACTTGTGCTAGAATATGATTCTGTGAAGTGGTCATGAAACTGGCTTTCTTCGGCCGGGTGTGTAGTAGCACATGCCTCTGATCCCAGCATTGAAGAGGCTAAGGGCAGGCAGATTGAGAATCCTGGTCCAGGGGCTGGAGAGATGGCTCAGCAGTTAAGAGCACTGGCTGCTCTTCCAAAGGTCCTGAGTTCAAATCCCAGAAACCACATGGTGGCTTACAACCATCTGTAATGGGATCTGATGCCCTCTTCTGGTGCGTCTGAAGACAGTGACAGTGTACTTACATATAATAAGTAAATCTTTAAAAAAATAAAAATAAAAGTAAAAATAAAGGATCCTGGTCCAGCCTGGGTTGTGTACAAGACAGTCTCAAAAAGAAAAGCATTCTTTATCACCCTCACAGACTGCATTTCTGGGTTCAGAAATCTTGTCCACTGCTGTCTTTTGAATTTCAGTAAAAAAGTTTTAATAATTCTAAAGAAAAAGAACAAATAGGATTTTAATTAGGACTTCATTAAACCCAGAGATGAAGAGGCAATGTTAGTTTGGTTGTGAGCCTAGCCTTTAGCGGCTGAGCCATCTCTCCAGCCCACAATGTTAGTTTGATAATGCCAAGTCTTCCAACACCTGAGCAAGATGAAGCCTTTTATTTGCACTGAAGTTTTTTTTTT
>JADRCD010226447.1:11601-30868 GCA_019843815.1 Montemys delectorum
TTTTTTTTTCTTGCCAACATATACTTGCAACTTAACAGTCCTCCTGCACCACCTGGTTAGTGCACCAGTCAGAGAGAGACAGCCACGGGACGATTTTGTTTTTCCTATCAAATCTCCACTAGACAACTGTGGAGTTTCCAGGGTATTTTCAGGGAAATAATTTAAGGAGCGTCTTCTATTTCTAACTTACTGAAAGTGCATTAAATGGTGGTTTGATTGTCCCAAAATTTTCCTTGCTTATCATATTTTTTAGTTAATATATAAACTGCATTAGCTGGATTTTGGCTATTAAACCAACTTTATATTACTATTAAATCGATTTTGGTCTTATGATTGTCCTTTTTAAATACTGATGGGTTTGGTCTACTTACATTCTATGGGACATTTATTTTTTGTCCTTGTATAATTTTCCATTTTTAATGCATACAACAGGTTTTATTACAAATATTTTGTTAGCCTTAGAAGATATCAGTTAGCCCGCCACCTCCCTGTGCTCTAGGAGAATGAGGCTGTGGGAGCACCGCTGTGCTTCCCTTAAACAGCAGGGAACTCATTGACTACCAACCTAGTCATGCAATTAAAATTTTTTAGATTTTTAGCCTTTATTTCTAACTACGAAGAAAACAGCTGTAATATTAGGATAGATGGACACACAAACAGAAAAACATGAAGATCTCACAATCTGCTTTTGGAAAAACTACATTCCAATCATGTGTATTTGGAAAGCATTATAAATATATTTTCAAGCACAGTACATAAACAGTAATTTCAAGCCTGGAGAAGTGCTACTTAGTGCCATCAAATGGTAAATGTAAAATTTGTTTTTCAGATCAATTTGCTTTACTTTATACTAAAGGTTATCACAAAAATGGTTATCTGAAGAACAGTGCTATAAGGAAAAACAGTGGCTACAGTATTTCTTATCTGTTTAAATACTTCTATAACAAAACAATGCAATTTTATTAAATATCTTCTTTCCTTCATTGAACTGTGAGCTCCTTGGAGGCAGTTCTTATTTCTACTTGTTTGTCATAGGTGCCCATGTTGGAGGTATGCTGGATGGCAAAAAAAAAAATTCAAAGATGAAAAAAGTAATTTCCTATTTTAAGACATTAAAAACATGATTTTTAAAGTGCCCTTGAAGAACCACTTGTCTAACCAGGCATAATGCCACACATCTTTAATACCAGCACTTAGGATGCAAAGATAGGTGGATCTCCATGAAATCAAGGTGAGCCTGGTCTGTATGCTGAGTTCCAGGCAAGCCAGGGCTGCATATTGACAGCCTGTCTCAAAATTTTTTAAAAAAAAAAATCACTGTCCTAATACTGAAGAAACATTCATATGGAGAAAACTATCCAAGTAGATATGCAAGATCAGGCATTGTTGGTGGAGCCTCTGAGTTCTGACGGTTAACACCGTCAGAAATGTCAGGAATGAAGCTGTTGCCTTCCCATCCACTGCAGCAGACATTCTGATGGCAAGCCCAATCCAACCAGCCCAGCCTCTGATCCTGAGCCGGTGGCCTTTCCATTGGGTTCCAATGAATTAACCACTCTCTCTGCCTTGCAGTCATGTATCTACCCACACAGTTGGCTTCCTATAGCCAACCCTGAGTCTTAATGGAATCTGGCAAAAGATTACAAGAAGGACATGCCACATGTAGTCAATATTCTAATTGATAAGTAAACATCTCACTGAAGAGGTAAATTCATTTTCTCAACAGGCATGTTGAAATAAAATATGGCATAAAAACTAAGGAAAGGGGGAAAGACAGGGAAAAAACCCACCACCAAAAAAATACTTCAAAACTTTTTATAAAGCTTGTTTTGCTCACTATCCCTTCTACAAGTATTTTTTCCACTAAAATCAGGTGAGAGAAACTGGTAAGTTACGATGGCTGAACAGAACAGCCTAGAGCATCTATACGTAGGCCAAAACTGGATCCACTGCAAAGCAATACACATGTACAGTTTCACCCAGAAATGTTAGACCTGTCCACAGGAAGCCTAATTAGCAGGAACATTCACTTAGAGCTTCTAAAGACCAGAAGGGGGCAGCAAAGGCCCATGCAAACCCAAGCCCACTCACAGTCTTAGCCATCGACCCATCAGGCTTTGGCTGTTCCAGCTGCACAAGTGAGAGACCACAGAGGTAGGACCGCAGACACTGACATAATGAAGAAAATAATTTATGGCAGTGAAGATGAGAAGGGGGTGGGGTGAAAGAAAACCTAGACTGAGAAGCCACTAGTGAAAAGATAAACAAACAAACAAACACACACTCAATCTGCATGCCCAGGACCAACTGGACAGAAAAATTGACAGCATATGAGATGCAAGAGCATGTGCATGCATGGCACAGCATAGTCCTTCCTAGGACAAGATGTGAAGGCACTGACCCTGAAGCAGACACTGCATGATCTGCCTGTGCTTTTAAAAACTATCTTTTGTGTATGTATATCTGTGTGCATTCAATTGTATGTGAGAGCACAGCACACATGTTGTTGGGTACTGGGGTCTCTTTGTTTTTTCTGCTGCCTACGCCAGGAGGATTGGTCCAAAAGCTTCTAGGGAGTTCTCCTGTCTCCTTCCATTTTCCCCATTAGAGCACAGAGGTTACAGATATACAACTGTATACACAGGAAGAAACTAACGACGATGTGTTATTCTGTTTAACTTAAATTTTCTAATGTTTATGATAGTGGAACACTAAAACGTACTCATTTTAGTGTCCTGCTATCATAAACATGGAGTAAGAAGTTTGATTTCTCTAAAAACTCACTATATGTTTTTGTTTTAATCCCAGGTGTCTATGATTTGTCTCATGTACTAGGAGGGGTGTGATTTTTGCCCAGCTGCAGACACTTTGCACTTGGAATTCTAGGAACTTTTCAGGGAGTATAAATGCCAGAGCCCCAAGAGGGGCCTGGGCATACTCTAAGGAGGCTGCTGGTGGTTCCTGCTGCTGTAATTTATCAAGTGGTTGTGAGCAAAGAGACATTGACTGGGTTTCTCCAAGGAACTTGGGACACCCATAATCAGCAGGAGGTAGTCTAGAGAGGACTGCACCCCCATCCCTTCTAACCTCCTTTCTCTCCTAACTAGTGTGGTGGTGGTGGAAGGGATTAGGGTGGAGTATGGAAAGGTAGGGGTGTGTGTGTGTGTGTGCCCGCCCAATAAAGTAGCACAAAAAAGTACATCAACAGAAAGATAAAATGAAAAGTTTTGTAAAGTATGTTTGGCATTCATTTGAAAATATATCCATGGGGCTGGAGAGATGGCTCAGCTCTTCTGAAGGTCCTGAGTTCAAATCCTAGCAACCACATGGTGGCTCACAACCATTTGTAATGAGATCTGACACCCTCTTCTGGTGTGTCTGAAGACAGCAACAGTGTACTTATTTATAATAATAGATACAATCTTTGGGCTAGAGTGAGCAGGGCTGACCAGAGATAGCAGAGGTCCTAAATTCAATTCCCAGCAACCACACGATGGCTCACAACCAACTATACAGCTACAGTGTACTCGTATACATAAAATAAATCTTTTAAAAAGGGAGAAAAAATACAACAGTGGTGGGTAAGTCATGGATGTCCCTCTGTAAGTGTGATATGTCTAACAATAATTTTTTTTTAAAAAAAGAAAGAAAATATATCCATAAAAGCAAATTTGTGGCAGAGGAGTTGCTTGTTCAAAGAATATGTGCTTCACATTTTAATATGTGCTTCACATTTTTTCTAGATATAATCTATATTGCCTCCTAAAAGACTGTGCCAATTTTTCCCCTGCAACCAAGAATAAATGCACAGCATTTAGCATGTAGTAGAAAACGGCAGTGTTCGTTTACATGTAAGGGTCTTCTCTTAGAAGCAAAGGAAACTCCAGGAACCACAGCAAGCCAAGCTGAGAGCAGGGAGAGAAACGCCCCAAGCTGAACTCAGCCCAGTTTACTTTTCAAACAGCCACACTTCATACGCAAATTTTAAGTTCTCTTTGTCATAATGCCCATCTGTTACCTATGGTTTAACTATGGCTTTACTATGGTTTATATGAACTGTAGTAACCTAGGAACTGGGTCCATGCTTAAGCTAAAAGGACTTAGGGTACCAATGTGAATTAGCAACTTGCTGTAATAGCAAAAGACCCCAGGTTACAGGACCTGCTGGAGAGACAATCCTCAGGACAGAGTTCCAGAAATACCTGAGGAGGAGAGACTGATTAAACTAGCCAGAAGTAGCCCAGACATTAAGGAAACATGTAATCAAAGGCAGTACAATAGGGAGTGAAATGAATTTACTTACAAACATGCTTCAAAAATAAAAATAAAAAGCCTATCTAAGGAAAAAATGAAGGAGCAGAGCAGCATGGACGTAGCTAGCTCCTTCATTCAGAGATGACCATGGAAAAGGGAATCTGAAATGAAACACAGGGAAATGAGATCCTTGAAAAGTTTGGATGCAAGACATACGACATGTTCTTGGTCGACCGGCCCACACGAACACCTTGTTACTGCGCTGTGTCTGAGAAACAAGCTTTCCCTAGGGAATCCTAGTGTACCTCATGTGTCTGCAAACTCACAGCTAGTCCGGCTGACACACTGTGCCGGCGAATCCTAGTATCATACACATATGAAATGTAACCTGAACTGATAGTAGCTCCTGCTGCTACCACATCTTTATAATGCAGCCAGCCCTGAGTGGCTGTATGGACGTCTGTGGTACTCGGTACATACTCACAAAGCCTGCTGCTTCCTGTCTATGCTACACGCTACAGGCCTTTCCAGGTCTCATCTCAGGAAATGTTGCCTAAGCAGAATTATAATTACCACAAATCAAAACCTTCAATAAAAATGCTTAAAATAGTACAGTTTTTTGTTTTGTTTTGGTTTGGTTTTTTCAAGACAGGTTTTTTTTGGTTTTTTGAGACAGGGTTTCTCTGTGTAGCCTTGGCTGTCCTGGAATTTACTCTGTAGACCAGGCTGGCCTCCAACTCAGAAATCCACCTGCCTCTGCCTCCCAAGTGCTGGGATTAAAGGCGTGTGCCAACACCGCCTGGCTAATAGTACAGTTTTCTAATGGAGTAAATAAAAATATTTTTTTAAAAATCTGTCCCCCTGTTCCGGCTAGTGTTTTTGTTTTTCCTAACAATTCAGTTTTATTTTAATAAAAAAAAATAATGTGTTCTGGCTAGTTTTATGACACAAGCAAGAATCAATTTGGAAGAAGGAACCTCAATTGACAAATCGGCTCTCTAGGTAGGTAAGACTGTTGTACATTTTCCTTGCTTTTTGAATGATGTGAGGAGGTCCCAGCTCCTTGTGAACTGTACCACTCCTGGGCTGCTGGTCTAGGGTGCCATAAGAAAGCGGACTGAGCAAGCCATGAGGAGCAAGCCAGTAGACATTTACTCTCTGGCTTCTACTTCAGTTTCTGTCTGCAACTTTCTGTCTTGAGTTCCTGCTCTGACTTGGATGATGGATCACAAACTGGAAGGTTAAATCCTTTCTAGGAGGAGAGGGGGATACAGTTGGGATGTATTGTATGAGAGAAGAATAAATTTTAAAAGAGAAAGAAATTTATAGTCCAGACTGAGAAACAATTCTCAGTTCCTGAGGCTTGTTAGATACACAAATAGATCCTATAACTTAAAAAAAAAAAAATCCTTTCCTCCCCAAATTGTTTGTGTTTATGATGTTTGAACACAGCAATAGAAACCCTAAAGGGCTATTTTTTTCCGATTTCTTATCCCAACAGTCTTATAAATAAAATACTAAATGTCATGTAACAAACAATAGGTTAAAGGCCAACAAAAATGCCAACAATAACCTTAAGATATCTATTGATATATCATACTTCCAATTACTTCAGCTATTTTACAGTAAACAAGGTGAAAATCCATGTTTAAACACCTATGTGCATGATGTCAAATATCAAATAAATTTCACGTAAATTCCAGGTAGACAAGGAAAGATTATGTAAAATTAACAGAATGTTAAGTTGCCAAATCTGACAAGCTGGGTTTTGAGTCTAAGGGCTCACATGGTAGAAGGAGAGAACTCCTGAAAACTAATCTCTGGTCTGTACATATGCACCATAGCACACACATCTCTATCAGAAAAATAATCAACTTAGTAAGATTTGGAATCACTTGGGAGATGAGTTTCTGGGCATACCTGTGGGGAATTATCTTGGTTAGACTAATGGAGGTGAAAGCTCAGCCCACTGTGGGTGGCACTATTCCCTTGGCTGCATGCAAAGTAAAAAGGTGAGTCGAGCACGTCATTTATCCATCATTGTTTCTTGACTATGGATGCAATATGACCAGCTATCGTATGTTCCTGCAGCTATGATCTCTCCACCATGATATATTCCAACTGTGGGACAAAATAAAAACTCTTTCTCCCATAAGTAGTTTCTGTCAAAGTATTTCAAATGTTCAACATCATTCACCACTTGCAATACAATAAAACTAACAATGCCACTTCTCAATCACTAGAATGACTAGAACTTAAAATACAATCTAAGTCAGGCAGTGGTAGCATGTGCCTTTAATGCCAGCACTTGGGAGGCAGTGGCAGGCAGTCTCTTAGTTCAGGTCAGCCTGGTTTTAATAGTGAACTTCAGGTCAGCCTGGAAAAACCTTGTCTCGAAAAAACAAAAAACAAAACCATAATCTAAATGTGTTGTGGAAGTAGGAAAGTGTGAACCTCATACACTGCTGATGGTAATATAAAGGGGTAGATGTGTTGTGAAAGTAGGAAAATGTGAACCCTCATACACTGCCGATGGGAATATAAAGGGTATAGCCCTTTAGAAAAATGTTAGTTCCTGAAAAAGTTAAACAAAACTCTATCCTGTGACAAGAAACAAATGCGTTGAAATGTTCACAGCATCATTATCATAATGATTACAGAACTGAAACAATCCTAATGTCCACCAACTGAAGAGCAAATCAAATGTGTTACATCTGTGCAAGCAAATATTATTCACCCATTAATGATATAAAGTATTCATTTATGCTACAGTATAAACCTTGAAAAGATCACACAAGTGAGAAAAGCCAGACACAAAAGATTACATACTATATAAAATCCATGTAATACTGAAAGAGGCTCAGGTAGGGTTTATTTTGCCTAGTATTCACAAAAGCCTGGGTTCTATCCACAGGGCCCCAAAAAACAAAACATTTCCCTGTAGAGTTGCTAGGAACTGAGGAAATGAATGACAGTTAACTGCTACAGATCATGGATTTGGGTTTTGTGATGGTTTGTATATGCTTGGCCTGGAGAGTGGCACAATTAGAAGGTGTGGCCCTGTTGGAGTAAGTGTGTCACTATTGGTGTGGGTTTTAAGACCCTCATCCTAGCTGCCTGGAAGCCAGTATTCTCCTAGCAGCCTTCAGATGAAGATGTAGAACCCTCAGCTCCTCCTGCACCATGCCTGCCTGGATGCTGCCATGCTCCCACCTTGATGATAATAGACAGAACCTCAGATTAAATGTGGTCCTTATAAAAGTTGCCTTGGTCACTGTGTCTGTTCACAGAAGTAAAACCCTAACAAAGACAGGTTTGTTTGCCTGTTGATGGATTTGGGGTGGGGGGGGGCAGGAGTGGATCGGGGTATGGGTTAGAGTTTGAAGATGTTCCAAAATTAGATGGTAAAGATCTAGTTGTACAGTTTCTTGAAAGTCCTAAAAAGCAGGCCAGCTCGATGACTCTGTGGGTAAAGGATAAGTCTGACAATCTTAGTTTGATTCTTGGGCTCACATGATAAAAGGAGATAACTTACGCCTGAAAGTTGTCATCTAACCTTCATCATGGTATGTGTACATGTACACACACACACACACACACACACACACACGTGTGCGTGCATGGAAAAAGATATGTCTAATTCAAAACAAAGACATTAAACACACACATATATTTTAACGCGTTATGTTTTATGCCATATGAATTGCCTCTTATATAGTTGCTGCTAAAATTTTAAAATACGTTAAACATTATAGGTACTAATATATCAGCTTGCTAACTATATTATTCAAATTCAAATTCTCCATCTCAATTTTCCCCCTTCAACTATGGGCATACCCTGAGGTGGTCACTAATGAGTCACTGCTCTTGTAGAATCCTTTTCTACTGGAGTACACTAGAAACCTGTGGCTGACTTCTACTAGAAGAACATGGCAAAAATGAGGTGATATCATTCTTACAATTATGTTAAATTGCATACTACTCCATCTGAGCTATCTATAGAGGGCCTTCTGGTCTTGTTAGTAGAGAGGCATGCTGTGATCACATGACAGAATGTGGGCAGCCCCCTAGAACCTATTGATGGTTGGATGTATGTAAGAGGTCAGATCCTCAGTCACAAGCTAAGGGAAATGAATTTCGCCAACAACTTGCATAGACATGGAAAAAGCACATCCTCCTTGATCAGGATTCTTAGTGAGAATGCAGCACTGAGCTTGACCTCATGAGAGACCCTGAGAAGACTGTTTAGCCATTCTAGCCACATAATGTAGGAGATAATAAAACATATTATAACAAGTCTTTTAGGCAGTGTATAGACTATACTGTTTGCCAGCACACTAACCTGTAGTGGCAACCCTCCTATAGCATCAATCAGTACACCTTTATACCTGGGCTTTTATCATTTTCTTCTCACTGGTTTAACAGGTTTTAGCTTGAATACTGGGGCTGAGTAAGGGGGAAAAAGAAACTTGTTTTTTCTCTGATCTCAGTATCACAGAAAAGGTAAGGATCTTTCCCTACCAACAAATAAGCCATGCTGCAGCAGCCCAGCTGGGGTACTTCACCTCAGTTCTCCTCTCTGTGTACCTGGACAGTGGCAGATCCCACAGGCTTAGGGCTCAACCCCCAGCCTGGAACCCTTCCTCACATAGCTTGTAATTTTTTTGGCACTTGAGGGGATCTTTGATTTGTTTTGAAACAGAGTTTATTATGAAGCCCTGGCTGGCTTGGAACTCACTCTGTAGAGCAGGCCGGCCTCGAGTGTGCACTACCTCACCACCTCATCAGATGCTGGCTGGAACACGCCTCAGAACACCCAGCTAGACATTGGGTTGCACACAATCCACTCCCAGGTTTGATAAGTTTTACTTGACTGGATTACAGAACTCAGAGAAACACATGCTTAGCTTCAAATCATAAACAATATTACGAAGAATATGGACAGAGAGATGACAGGCTGACGCTGAGGGAAGGGGTGCAGAGCTTCCCTACCCTCTCTGGGTGAACTCTCTACAAAAAGGTTCTATTTGGAAGTACTCCAAGCCTGGCCACTGGATTCTCTCAGGGATATCACTGTGTGGGACGACTGGAGCATGGGCAACCGTGCCCTAACATCACTAGGTCTAGGCCTGGTGGCTCAGATCTCTAGTATTCTTAATTTGCACAGCAGCAATGCAATAGCCAGTGAGGTATATCTGAAGAAGTACTGCTAGTTGAAAACTCTCTCTAAATTCTTAAGTATGCCCTTCCTTGTGGATTTTGAGAAAGAAGGCCCTTGCCACTTGTATCACATAAGTAGGTCAAAATTTTCCTTTACAGCCAGCTCGAAGGCAGAAACAAAATTAGAATTTTCTATGATATGCCTTGAGAGTTAGTCATGAGCCACTAACCATTAACAAAAAATATGTACCATAGTAGCAAATATATTTTGGCTCATGGTCCTATACTAACTATACATTATTCCCTTTGATGCTTTTGAACAGATTAATAATTTATGATATTAATTCTACTAAAAATGTCACCTCTATTTGGGTAACATGAGACATCCTTTAATTCTTGCACTTGAGAGGCTGAGGGAGAATGCTCAGGAATTGACCACCGAACTAGGTCACAGGAGACTCTGTCCAAAAAAGGTGGGGTCCTTTCACTGTCTTTGTAGTCACACCCACATTACACCCTCTTTGTTTATCTTCCTGAGCCACAGACAAACTAGCACAGGCTGTCTTCTTAGCTTCCCGAGGGCCAAGATCACACACAGGTCATGTCTTTTCTTTGCTTATCTGTGATTATTAGTTTTTGTGCCATTTTGTTGTATGTCTACTTCTTGTATGAAACACAGGGCTGAAAATTTGTTCTCTAACAAAGTTTATTACTTAATAAACAACTCTAACATTCACATTTTCTAGAACCAGCCAGCCAGCTCTATTACGTTATTTTTTACCTTCATTCATAGTGCACACTTTAAACCTTACTCAAAGTCTCAAGGACAAGTAAGGTTTTCTGGCCCCTTCTGCATTCCTCTTTTGATGTAAAATTACACATTTTATTTCTACAATTTGCGTTTAGCAGCTCTAAATTAAAAATCTAAATAAAGCACTATTAAAAAAAACTTTGAGAGTAGCCGGGCAGTGGTGGCGCACGCCTTTAATCCCAGCACCTGGGAGGCAGAGGCAGGTAGATTTCTGAGTTCGAGGCCAGCCTGGTCTACAGAGTCAGTTCCAGGACTGCCAGGGCTACACAGAGAAACCCTGTCTAAAAAAAAAAAAAAAAAAAAAAAAAAAAAAAAGACCTGAGGGACAGGTGTGTGCCTAGGTCAGTTTAAGTGACTGAGGTCTGTGAATGACTGATTTTGTGTGTAAGTAATTTGGTACATGTGTGAGTGACTTGGATGTGTGTGTATGCAACTGTGTGTGTGTATGAATATGTGTGAGTCACTGGGTACAGGTGTAAGTGATTGGGAGTGGGGTACACATGTAAAAGCCTGAGAACTTTTGGGATTCAGTTTTCATATTCCACTTTGTTTTGAGGCAGGATCTCTTTTCTGTCATTTTATTTCATGTGGTGTGGTCAATTCTCCCATGGGAATGCTGGGATTCTCCTGTGAAGGGATTACAGATATGCACCACCATACCAGATATTTTACATGAGTTCTTAGAATTCCAAATCAGTTTCTCAGGCTTTTATAGCAAGTACCTTCTTTCAGCCATTGAGTCATGGAGGTACTCAAAAATTTTGGAAGGGCTGGCAACAAAATTGATTACGTGGTAAAGATGCCTGGGGGCGCACAGACTGTGTGTGTGTGTGTGTGTGTGTGTGTGTGTGTGTCTCAAAGACAAACAACATTTAGAGTGTTCTAATTTTTTATGTCCAAGAAGGAAATCTGTGAAATATTCTAAAATCTGAATCATTTCCAGTCCTAATCATTTTAGACAAGGGATCTACCATACTCCTAACGGATAAACACTGCTCAAATTTTCCAAATTGCTTTTTTTAAGCTAATGAAACTTTCTCTGTTAAGGTATAATCAAGGGACTTCAAGACACATGACCAACACGTGTCCCTAAGAAGCTGCCTTAATACAATTTCTGGGGGTATTGAAATTGGGCCCTTAACTAGCACTCTTGCGCCTACTAGTGGGCTGACTGTCTAGGTACCATCAGCTCCCACCTTCTACTTAGAACTGCTACACCTACAGAGAATTTCAGATACCATCAACACAAAATAGGTTTTCTCACTATCAACCCATGAGTATCTTAAAAGCCATGCTAATAAAGACATTCCTAAGGGTATACTAACTAGCAACAAAAAATACTATCTGCCAAGATGATGTAGAGAGTGGAGGGAACCCTGGTGAGTGTGTGAGGAGGGATGAGACGTTCTGAGTGAATTCAGATGGAATTGTGACTTAATTAATGTGTGTGCCTGGCTTGGGGACAGCCACATCAAGGACTCCAAAGCCTCAGAACCATGGGAGTGGCAGTCTTGCCCAGTTGAGACTCAGGGGATGGCAAAGCCTTCCTCTGGCCCAAGTGCATGTATTTCGGAATGATCCACCAGGGGGTGTAAATCAGCTACAGCTTCCTCCCCCTAGAGGCCTGCAACCTGAGACTGCTGCTCTGCAGGACCTCCTGCTGAGATTAGCTAGCCCCTCCCCCTGGGTTGTACTTAATCCAAGTACTAAAGTGCCTGGTTGTTGCATAATCAACTGGTATCTTACACAGTGCCCCACAGACCCATCTGTGTGTGTATCTCTTCTTCGTTCTTTGGTCACCCGAGTCAGGACTCAGTGGGTGGTGCTCAAACTGGGCCTCTGGGTAGTATGTGGAATTTGCACTGGTCAGACCAAAGGATTTCCCTGGAGAAGCAGGCAAAGACAGGTAAAAGTGAAGGAGAGTGGGGCACAATTCTAAGCTTCAGGTGTAAAAAATGGGGCAAGCTGAGTTCTACGGTGCCTCATGGGGAGACTGTGAGGACCTGCAGAGGAGGGATGACAGCAAGCAGGACACCAGCCCTTGGCTCCCAGAAGGGACAGTAAGTATGGATCCTGATGACTAAGAGGAAAATACTAAACCCTACAGGCAACAAATCTATTACTGTCCTAGCTCAAGAGCCCTTATTACCTACCTACCTACCTACAGACCACACACACACACACACACACACACACTTCTGCCAAACCACGCCAGCCTGGCACCGGAAGTCACACTTGGTTCCACAGATCCTGTTTTCTAGTGTGTTAGACAAGTAACAGCTTTTTGAAAAATAGAAGTGGCGCTTTCTCTCTCCACCAGCCGAGCAAGATGCGCAAAGGAAAGAAGGCGAAGGGGAAGAAGGTGGCCCCGGCCCCCGCCGTCGTCGTCAAGAAACAGGAGGCCAAGAAGGTGGTCAATCTCTTGTTTGAGAAGAGGCTCAAGAACTTCGGCATTGGGCAGGACATCCAGCCCAAGAGATCTAACACGCTTCATCAAATGGCCTCGCTGCAGCGGCAAAGAGCCACCCTCTATAAGCGTCTCAAAGTGCCTCCTGCCATTAACCAGTTCACCCAGGCCCTGGACAGGCAAACAGCAACTCAGCTGCTTAAGCTTGCCCACAAGTACAGGCCAGAGACAAAGCAAGACAAGAAGCAAAGGCTACTGAGCTGAGCTGTGCTGAGAAGAAAGCTGCTGGCAAAGGAGACGTCCCAACTGAGAGACCACCCGACCTCCCAGCAGGAGTCAATACAGTCACCACCTTGGTGGAGAACAAGAAGGCTCAGCTGGTGGTGACTGCCCATGATGTAGACCCCATTGAGCTGGTGGTTTTCCTGCCTGCCCTGTGTCGAAAGATGGGGGTGCCCTACTGCATCATCAAGGGAAAGGCTAGGCTGGGGCGCCTGGTCCACAGGAAGACCTGCACCACTGTTGCCTTCACACAGGTTAACTTAGAAGACAAGGGTGCTCTGGCTAAGCTGGTGGAAGCTATTAGGACCAATTACAATGACAGATACTACGAGATCCGTCGCCATTGGGGAGGCAACGTTCTGGGTCCTAAGTCTGTGGCTCACATTGCCAAGCTGGAAAAGGCAAAGGCTAAAGAACTGGCCACTAAATTGGGTTAAATGTACACTAACGTTTCTGTACATAAATATAATTACAAAATAAAAAAAAAATAGAAGTGGCATAAGCTGACAAAGAACAGTAAAGTACCTAAACACACAACAGTGGGGAATGAAGCTATGTGGGAGGCCGGGTCACAGCTGTCCAACCACACACTGAATTCACTTAACTTGTCTTTCTTTCAAAAGTGGGGAGGTGGGGTGGGGGATGGGGGGTGACAAGTGGAGAAAAGAAAGTAAAAAATGTAGCTAAAATGGAATATGAACCAGTTCGTTTAATGAGTTCACACATCATACTGTTTTGAATAAACACAAGAATAGCTACATTTAAGTATATATTATATTTTGAGAACAAGGTGTTCTCAAAAGAAGAAAAATAGCTAAGAGATATCTCAAAATTTTCCAAATATGCAATTAGGAAAATGCAAGTAGAAATAACTCTGAGATTTCATCTCACCAGAATCTGAATGGCAAAGACAACAGGATAAGTGACAATGAGGGGGAGTGTGGGGAGGGACCTCATGCATAAACTGGCCAGCCACTCTGGAAACCAGGGTGGACAGCTCTCATAAAAGTAAAAATAAATCTGCAACAAGACTATACAGCTAAACCACTCCTTGGCAATGTCCAAAGGACTCACACTCAATTCCACAGATAACGCTCAGCCATGTTCGTTGCTGATCTGTTCACAACAGCTAGGAAATGGAAACAACCTAAAGTTCTCCAACCAACAAACAGGTAATAAAAATGTGTACACACACACCAGGGGCGATTACTCTGCTGTAAAGCAAAACCATGACCTCTGCAGGGAAATGGACAGACTGGAAAGTTCACATTGAGGGAGGCAATCCAGATGCAGAAAGACGCACACCAACTGTTCTTGAATCTGAGACTCCTAGCTCCACATCATCAGCTCTGAGTACATATCTGGGAACAACTGCAGGAACCAGAAAAGTGCTGGGCAGTGGTGTCGTACATCTTTAATCTTGGGAGCACTTGGTAGGCAGAGGCAGGCGGATTTCTGAGTTCAGGCCAGCCTGGTCTACAGAGTGAGTTCCAGGACAGCCAGGGCTACACAGAGAAACCTTGTCTCAAAAAAAAAAAAGAAAAAAGAAAAAAGAAAAAAGAAAAGAAAAGAAAAAAGAAAAAAGAAAAAAAAATTAAAAAAAAAAGAAACCAGGAAAGGTGGTTAGTGGAGTGTTAAGAGTAGAACAATGCAAGTGAAGGGGAAATGGGGGAGGCTAATGAGGGAGGGCAAAGGAAGATAAATACAGGAAGGGGGAGAATAAAATAATAGCAAGGATGTTTTAAAAAGTCATGAAGATTCATATTACTAACAGTCTGACTTTAGCAACTATAATATACAGTCTGTATAAATATACACAAATAGCGTAAATGAAATGTTCTCATCTGGGCTGACAATGTTCCCTCAAAGAGCCAAAGACAATTTAACAAAACCTCAACAGCAGGCATGAAGCCTTCTGAGTGCTGGGCAAGGCCCAAGAGCCTCTCCAAAGACTACACACTATTGCTATTGCTTTTGTCTGCCATGGGCTCCCTAGCTGGGGTGAGCAGACAGACGTGTGCTTCATCTGCCCAGGAAAAGTTTTGTCACATAACACTGGGGTCTGAGTCCTTGATCACGAATGTAAGCTGAGGTGAAGTGAGATAAGATGGAGCCAGACAAAGTCAGCAAGATGGCGGAGTAGATAAGGGCACTTGCTACACAAGCCTGATCCCTGCAACTCATGGAAAGGTAGGAAGGCATCAACTCCACAAAGCTGTGCTCTGACCTCCACACACACTTCCCCCAATAAAAACAAAGTAAAAGATAGGAATAATACAATACTAAAATAAAATAATAAAAGCTGCCATCTGTACCATCCCCCTCTTGACGGACACCATTCCACTTACCATGATCAACTTTTTTTTAATTGAGACAGGATCCCACTATGTAGCCATGGCTGGCCTGAAACTTGCTATGTAAAACAGGCTGGCCTAGAACTCAGGGATCCACCTGCCACCCTATACCTCCTAAGTGCTGGAATTAAAGGCTGTGCCATGACATTTAGCCCTACCTCTTCTTTTATCTAGTTTTTACTGTATCTTATTGTAACATGTTAATTAATTGACATTTATTTTTTATTACCTGTTTTGTCCAGTTATACTGTAAAATCATGAAAAACCAAGAATTTCTATCCATCTTGCATCCTGATATATTCCCTAAATGACTTGACACATAGCTACCAATCAAATACTACTTGCTTGCTCAAATCAACAGAATAAGTTACAAGTGCATAGTCAAGAAAATCCTCTCATTCCTCTCTGAGAAACAGTGTACACACACAGCAGGCGAGGAACATGGGAGAACAATCCAGATGTTCTTTGATATGCTGACTAAACATAATCCTTTAAAATTCTCTCCTCCTCTCCCTGTATGGTAGGGGGTGTTCTAATTGCATAAAGCACAAAAAAAAATTAGTCATATATAAATTGGAAAATAAGAGCCGCTTTGAGGGAGATGGAAAATAAGAGAGAAAGAGAGAGAAAATCTCCTCCTCAGACTCTCTGGCCAGGCAACTCATTTTGGTTTCTATACCATAAACGAAGAGAGGCAGGAATGCAAACCGAACCTCAACTAGTATTCCACTCCTGCGTTTCTGACAACATGACGTCACATCTTCTGCATCTGCTCATCTCATTTTCACATGCTCCTTTCTAAACTGTGGCATGTTAAATCTTAAGAAGTCACTTTCTGTGTTCTCCCCATGAAAATTAAAAATGAAACCCACGCCTCTGGGTGACTGTAACATGAAAAGACCCTGAAAAGCTACGGACAGAACGGACAAAGACAGTAAGGCCGACAAACAGAACAATTACAACACAACATTTGGAAAGTTTCAGTGATTAACTGACTTCTCATCACCAACAGCAAGAGCAGGTTCTAGATCAAAATAAGGAAAAACATGGCTAGGGTTGGTCTGCACTGACAGCTACCATTCACAAAAGGAGTGAAAATCTAAATGTAATTTCATCAGATCAGAGCCACATATTCAAAACACATGCAGACCTCAGGGATCTACTGGGAGGGAACCCTAGAAAGACCCCAAGGCAAGTCCTCAGGTCTCCCTTCTGTATTTTTGATATTAAAAGGTCTTACACAGCCTAGGTTGATTGACACTTGCTATGAAGTGGAGAAGCCCTTGAATCCTCCTATTGCTTCCTCCTAAATGCTAAGATTACAGAGAATCACCACCATGCCAAGGTAAAGGTTTTGCTAGAGATAAAAACAACACAATGGCCAGGCATGGTGGTTCACTCCTTTAATCCCAGAATTTGGGAAATAGGGACAGGCAGATGTTTAAGTTCAAGGCCACCCCTGGTCTTACATAGCAAGTCCCAGGCTAAGGCTAGTCTCAGACTACATAGTGAGACCATGCCTAAAACAAAATCAAACACCAACCCACAACAAAGCAAACCCACCATTAATTTGGACATGATTTAAGAATGAAACAACTAGGACCCAAAGTAGTGTACATACACATACACAGACACACCACACACCATCCTGAAGAATCAAATAGGTTGCATTCTCAATAACCAAGGTTTACTTTAGGCTTTGGGACCAAAGTAAACCATAATAAAAATAAGTAAAATAAGGGTAAAGTGTAAGAAGAAAGCAGGTGACAGGGCACACGACCCACTGGCTTGAGAGGATGAGGATCCTGCTGCACATGCCAAGTTAGACCCTGGATCAGAGAAACAAACTCGAGGGTTAAAGAGATGGCTCTGTAGCTAAAGCACTTGCTATTCCTAAGAGTGAGGCCAGGGTTTGGTCTGCAGAACCACAGAACACTTTGACAGAGACACACATCTCCAGTCTAAGCTTTCCTACAGCAAGATGGAAGCTGAAATATTCATGGAAGCATAGACAGTGGCAAACAGGAAATCTTGCTTCAAATACGGTGGATAGTGAAGACCAATACCCCAGGTTTCCTACAACCTTCACACACTCACAGTGACATGCAACACACACACACACACACACACACACACACACACACACACACCACACCATCACATTAATAAAAAGGAAATGATGGCAGTACAATAATCAAAACTATAAGAACTATAAGAGTGAAACAAATATGGAATGTCTGGGTTATTCCCAACTAGAAACACATGAATTGCTTAGATGCTGAGAGAACACATGGTCATATGTTAAAATAGGCCTTATGTCCAGACAATGCAGAGAAAGAAGGACAGAGATACAAACAGAGAATTGGAGTACTAGGCAGGAGCCTAGGTCACCTCTTCTGGGGCCCGAGCTGGGGCTTTCTGGAGCAGTCTAGTAATCCGATACAGAATCCAGTAGGGACAGCCTGCCCTGTACTGTGCATATCAACATTCTTCCCTCAAGTAGCCCAGGGGCTTGGTCCCGAGTTACACAGGTGATCCCAGCAGAACAGTAAGGGTGGCATGCATTTCCACGGTGGCAGACATCAACAAGGACCTCACCTTGTCACTGTCATCATGACAAATGTGGTCGTGATGGATGGACTGGCACTGAAAAGAAGCACCAACACTACCTACGAGAAAAAGGAAGGAGAGTTAAGCAGCAGTAATCCCTTGCAGCAAACTGCTTCTGCAATTACAGAGACCCATGTAATGTCCATTATCCCATCTAATCCTCAGACAAGCTTGTAAAGCAGCGGCAAGATTATTTGTGGATTTTAAAAAGTTCCATGTACATGCACATGAGTGCGGAGAGGTCAGACAATCTACAGAAACTGGTTCTCCTTCTAACTTGTGGCACCTAGGGGTGGTGCAGGTTGTCAGGCAATCTGTGGGCCCTATTCGGTGCTTCTCCACACAAGAAAAACACAGACACAGATTTACAGCCAGCAGCAAACAATGAAAGGGCACATTTGAAACTGAAGGCTGATTGTTTAAACCTGACTCACTCCTCACTCTGAGGCACAGCAAGTGGCCTACATTCCAAATAAGACCCCTAAGTAAACAGATCCTCCAGGAAGTCAGTCTCACTAATAAAGAATATAATTACATTCCTATTCATCATACATATACTTTGAGGCTGACCCTATAAATTCAACATATAAAATGCAATTCGCCCAGGCCTTGCACTTTGGAGGCTGATGCAGAAAGATCAAGAGTTCAAAGACAAAGGACAAAGGATAGTCTCTGAGACAGTAAGAGTTTCTTTTAAAAAATCTACATCAAGTGCTGATGAGATGGCTCAGAGGGTAAGAGCACCAACTGCTCTTCCAAAGGTCCTGAATTCAAATCCCAGCAACCACATGGTGGCTCACAACAACCCGTAATGAGATCTGATGCCCTATTCTGGTGCGTCTGAAGACAGCTATGATGTACTTATGTATAATAATAAATAAATTCTTTGGACCAAACAGGGACTGAGCAAGTAGGGTCTACCAGAGCGAGCAGAGGTCCTAAAATCGATGCCCAACAAGCAGATGAAGGCTCACAACTATCTGTACAGCTACAGTATGTACTCATATATAAAATACATAATTTAAAAATCTACATCAAATAAGATTTCCAGTATTGTTAGGCATGGTGGCACACACCTTTAATCCCAGCAACAACTGGGAGGCAGAGGCAGACAGATCTCTGTGCATTTGAGGCCAGTCTGTCTGGTCTACAAGTGAGTTCCAGACCAGCAGAGTTATATAATGAGATCCTGTCTCAAAACAAAACAGAAATCATAAAGATATCAAATATTTTGTTACTTTAAACACAAACAGAAATGGAACAAACAGCTGGGCAGTGGTAGCCCATGCCTTTAATCTCAGCAGTTGAGAGGCAAAGGCAGAGGCAGGCAGATTTCTGAGTTCGAGGCCAGCCTGGTCTACAGAGTGAGTTCCAGGACAGCCAGGGCTA
>JADRCD010226448.1:651-17253 GCA_019843815.1 Montemys delectorum
CTTTCTTTCTTTCTTTCTTTCTTTCTTTCTTTCTTTCTTTCTTTCTTTTTCTACTAAAATTAATGCTTGTAGAATTATTGTTAGCTTACCTGGATGTTTCCACTGTGGTCAGCCTGCATTTGTCAGGCTTGAATGGCATACATCAAAAAACTCAAGACTTACAAAAGCACAATGATTAATTTTCTTTTATAATACACAGCTTGTTCAAGGGACCACCTATAATGTTTTATTTGATTAAAAGAGATAGAAAGGCAAAATGAATAAGACTTTTGTCTAGGGTTTGACTGTTACACATCCATTATTTAAGAGAGAAGCATAACTGTCTTTCAGGTGAAGTGTGTATTTGTAACATGTCCTTACGAATAATTCAACATGGCTGCCCCGGGGTATAGCTCACATGAGTACATGGGTTCACTCTTTTTTCTCTGATGGGACTAGCCTTGTAGGACTAGGCTTATGTTCCCCTGGTTCTTCTCCAAAATACCAAGGCTCACATTCTCCCCTGCTATCTCTCTCTCCCTCTCCCTCTCTCCTCACAAAGACACAGCATGGGCCACCCAGATGTCCTTTCTTCCTCCTCATCACAGGAAAATGAGGGATTGGAAGATGCAACATGCTAGGTGATTAGAAACACGCCCCTTTTGGCCAAGGATAGATATTGCCATCATTAGAAAGCAAATTTCCTTCTTTTTTCCCCTATGTTGAATATGAATCTGCAGCGACAGTGTCAAATATTGGCAGGCTTAGAGGGCTCAGCCAATGGCCTGTAAGTCAAAATGATGAAGTAGTTAGACTTCAATTACTGTTAACAACAACAACAACAACAACAACAACAACAACAACGTGTCCTGAATCACAACAACAACAACAATGTGTCCTGAATCATGTCTCTAGTATTAGAAAAAGGCAGACATCCTGCCTGGAAGGCTACAGGAATCCTAAATTTTCTGGGCATTAAGGACAAAGGCTTACCACTTCTCCCTCCAGTGGGGGACAGTCACTTGCACAGGCCAGATTTCCTCAGGAAAAGCCACTGGTTCCAAGATGGTTTTAAAGGAATTATTAACTCTTATTTTATGTGCATGGAAGTTTTGCTTGCTTGCATGTCTGTGTACCATGTGTGTATAGTGCCGATGGAGGCCAGAAAAAGTAGTCACAGTTCTTGGAACTGGAGGCACAGACTGTTGTGGGTTACCACATGGCTGCCATCAGCCAGTGCTCTTATTTCTGAGCTGAGTGTCTCTTCAGCTCTGGAAATTTTTTTTTCTTTTTTTTTTTTGTGGAAAGCAACAATTCTCAACCCGTGTGCCACTACACCCTTGGGAATAGAATGACCCTTTCACCGGGGTAACATATCAGATGTCCTGTGTGTCAGATATTTATATTACAATTCATAACAGTAGCAAACAAAAATAATTTTACAGTTGGGGATCACCACAGCATGAGGAACTGTATTAAAGGGTCACAGCATTTGGAAGGCTGAGAACCATTGATAACCTGCCTACAATGTCTGCCAGTTCTCAGTAAACCCATGACATCAGCTTCTCTGTCATGGGTTCCGTTACCAAGACATCGAAGGATTATTAGCACCCTAGGCTACCTTCTGTGATCTTTTTTGGGGGGAGACAGGGTTTCTCTGTGTAGCCCTGGCTGTCCTGGAACTCACTCTGTAGACCAGGCTGGCCTCGAACTCAGAAATCTGCCTGTCTCTGCCTCCCAAGTGCTAGGATTAAAGGCGTGCGCCACCACCGCCTGGCCCTTCTGTGCTCTTAACTGGGCCCATGTAAGGCATCATTATTGATCCCAGTTGAGAAGACTGCTGCAGAATGACCAGCCTGTTCACTGACACAAAGGTACCTCCTTCCCACAGCTTCCAACAAGAGAGTGCCAAGGTGTGCAGAAAATACCAATTCCCTCTGAGGACCCTTTTGGTCAGAATTGAACTGTATATCCAACGCAATTGATTTCTTCTATTTTCTTTTTCAGCAAACGTCCCCAGCAGGCCACAGGTAAGAGTTAATGGCTCCATTGACTTTACTGTCTTGATCCCATCCTGGCATAAGCACATTAGCTTATGAAGTGAGATTTAGTCTTACCTCATTCTCCATATAAATGAGTAAAGCCACTTGATGTTTAAGTGATCCTTGATCCTGTACATCAGATTGTTGCTTTGAAGTTGTTGGGTGGGGCCCTGGGGTCCCCAAACCAAATTCCACGAGGCACCCAAAGTACCCATACTCATTCTACACTATCTAGTATATAAGTCTCTGTGTAAATCTGACTGACCTCGAATCTCACGTGTTTGTCACAGAACACTGACTTTGAGATGTCCTCGGTACTACAAGGGTAATGCCAAGATCATTACTCCAATGAAGACAGAGTTGCCATTTTTCATTTAAAAAAAAAATACATTGTGCTTTTCTGGCAGCTGTAGCCTACTACCTTTCAGTTTTGTTTTGTTCCTTCTTAGGAACCTCTAGTTAAAATATACCATGGGGCCAAAGCAGTTCTTTACAAAACATTTTCTTGTATGAATTTATTAGTCCTTTCAAAACAGTGGACACAGTTTCATCTTATTGACAAGCAGAACTGGGGTCTTGACTAGAAGACAGGTGTCTGTAAAGCAGACTGTGATACTGTAGGTAGAGTCAGCATCTTCTGATGATGCCCATTGTCCTGGTCCATTGGAAGCAAGGATTTTAAAGGAAAGTAAGATGACAGAAGGAGAGATGAGAAGATGTACTCACATGCAGAGAAACAAACACACCCCAAAATAGAATATGACCAAGGTAGCTGTTAAGGAATGCCACTTTGTTTGCCAGCCACCCAGATGATTGTGTTGACCCATAGCCACCTTCAAGTTCATAAGCAAAATCACCAGACTTGTCTAGTTTTGCAGTAAGTGATTTTTGGAAAGTTGACCGTGTTAAGCCAGTTCAGTACAATAGTTTAAGAGAAAGAGCAAAGAAGTGGTTTTTAAGAACTGACCCAGTGCCTTGAGTTTAGTTGTAAGAGAAGGGAGGACATGTTCTGGACAATCATTGGGAGAAGAGAGGCAATGATCTATGTCTTATACTGTCGCAGGGTGGGTGTCACCGTCCTTGCACAAGTACGCTGAAGTTAGGGGTGGTCATCAGGATGTGTGATAGCAGAAATTGAAGTATTAATAGGATGTAAGTGAAGGTACATTCACTTGGTTGCATTTGGACATTTGTGTGCATCGCTAAAAAGGATAGACGGTGGGATCCCTAACAGGGAGGCCAGAGTGTTGGCAGAATCATCTTCATGAGTGTTGAAATCCCGATGCTTTACAAATAGCCTCAACATGGGTGCCATTGAGATATTTGCTCTTGGAGAAATAAATGAACATGCTTTAATGGTCCCACAGAGGGTTGCACAGTGGCTGCTGGACCAGGATGAGGTGAAATTCACAATAAGCATTTTAGGGTGAAGACAAATGAAATTGACCCCGAAATCCTCTGTAAGACCCAGTAAGAGGCTCATGGTTGTATGGAGGAGTGTGGAGGGATGAGTTATAGGTATCTTAAGGTTATCCAGATTCTGTGTCTTTAAGACCTGGATGCTGATTCAAGTCATCAGGGAAGGAAGTGTTCCGAGAAGAGTAGGAGGTGTGGGTTTTGTTGATGATGGATCGCACGTGACCCAGGGAGCACAGAAGAAGAGATTGAAGAACTAGTGAGGACAGGGCATGGAAACCCCCGAGGAGTGTGCAGATCTCAGTGTGATACAGAACAAAAGGGATGGGAGGATAAATGGGAAGCAGGAGCGTGTACTGGAACGGAGAGATTGACTAGGGGTTCAGTTCTCATGCCTCCTGTGGTGGGATCGTGGCTGTAGAGATACAGGTCCAGGGAGGGAGATTGGATCTTCCCATCAACTCTCAAACACAAAGCGCATGATTTAAAGAAGAGAGTGAACTTGAAGACCTTCCACTTTGGTCTTCGATTTGAAGAAGTTGAGTTGAAGAGCACAGTAAACACATGTCTCCTTGTAAGAGTCTCCTTCCTCTCTAGCTTCCATCCTCTACTTTCTGGTCTTTTCCTTGTGGAATTTTCCATACCCTGGGTCAAGGGAAAAGTTGTGAAAAGTGTCCATTTTCACCTGGATGCTTGCACTGGACATTTATTTGTAGAATACATTTAGACTTTTAAAATTAAATTTCACCTTTCATAAGTCTGCTGCCTAAAAAGAGCTGTTATGTACCTACTTAATAAACGCGTCCACATCCTGAATAATTTCAATCTTTTCAGCAATAAGTTAGCACCAAATACTTTAACTATGACTGCAGTGGCCCCTATTCTAGAAAAAAATATTAGACCATGTGCCTGAGATACCTTTCATAGCTGCTTCTCCAAGAGGGGCGCACCTCAGTATCCAGTAGCTCTGAACCCAGTGTGTCTTCCAATAACATGGGCTGGGTTTTGTCTCCTTCAGAACAGCAAAATGTCCAATGCAAAAGCAAGTTGCATGAGAATAGGCTTGAAGCCAGACTCAACTGACTTCTGGTAGACCTGGGAGGAGGAGAGCGTCACTTGGGAAACTTTACCAGCAAGTTTATGGATTCCCTCTTGGGCTAGGAAAGCAGAATTTCATGTCAAGGTCTTCCACAGAATGAGGAAAAAAAAAAGAGTAGGCAGGGAATTTTTACTGGGAGTCCCCAAAGAGCTCACACGATTCCATGAGGAAAGGTTTCTGTTAGGTTATTCCATTTTGGTGTATATTTTTAAAAAGTATGTCTAACTCCAGTATTTTTAACAGATGAATTGTTTACCTTCCCTGTGGAGACTGTGTTATCACATCCTTAGTGTGTCTTGTATTTAGATCCCTTGACATTTTCCGTAGAGTGGACGACACTGGACCTCTTGGATTATAATCCCAGTCTCCCCCTCTCTAGGACAGGGAGGTAGCTTTACTAAAGTGTCCATGTCTGGGAGACTTCTTCTACTTCCCAGGAGGAATGGGGTACTCTTTTGATAGCCTAACACATACATCATCCCTACCTTTCCCCAGAAGCAAAGGCCGCTCAACTTTCCCTGGGTTTCTAGGCTGGGCCAGAAAAAAAAAGACATCTGGTCACCCCTGGCCTCTGCTTTTATGTTGGTGTTGGCTACTGTAATAGATAGCTGACATGTGACATCAGGGTGAAGGAAACGTCCTCATCCTAGGGAGCAGAAGTCACACGGGCAGTGGGGGACTGAGGGAGGGTCCCCTTTGAACACAGCCATAGAAGATTTTAGTTAGTTCTGAAAGAAGCCCTTATTTTTCCATGAAGAACTGTCAAGCCTTCATTACCGGAATGTCCTTATGCAAATGTTGACTGACCTTGGTGTTTTCCTCTTGCCACAGGCAATGTGAAGCGTTTATCCAGCCAACCAACATTTCCCAACCTTCAGTATTGCTCTCTTCTGCAAATGCCAACTCCAACTCCCGTTCAACCCCAAAGCTCCGTGGCTCCATGACACAAGCTGTTGAGTGCTGACTGGGTGTTCTGCTGAGGGAATCAAACACTGACTATCCAAAGAGAAGAGGATATTTTGGTTTTATATTAACGTGTATTATTGTTTTCTTCTCCCCTTTCTATGCAACTGTAAATTAATGAACAGGGAAGTATTTGGAAGTGGTAAAGCATTTGTCACTGATTTGTATAACATATACCAGCCATGGGAAAGTGGGTGGGGGCTTTCTAATAGGAAACTGACTTTTTAATAACTGAGAGAAAAAATTGCATAAGAATTAGACCACTTGACATTATTACATTCCTTCGGCTGTTCATATTAATCTTGTACAATAATTTCATTTATTATTTGACTTTTACCATTATGTTTTGGTTATTTATAAATTTATCAGCCATACAACCAAATAGATTCTATATGTATTTGTTTTTATAATCTGGCCAAATTCCTACATTCATATATTTGAATCAAGTGTTTTATATATGTGGGGTAGGCAGCAATTCTGAATATACTATTTAGCTTTAGTTGACTTAGTTGACATCATACACACAGTCCTTTAGGAACCACTGAGTGACATCACTAAAAATCCTGTGGACTTAAAAAACCGCAAGCTGCTGGGGCATTTTTCCTCCTGTTTTTATTCCTTTTTTGTAAGTAGATCTTGACATCTTTATTTATTTCGTCTTGCAATCTCTGTAATAAAGAAGATTGCATTGTAATAGTCTCAAAAAATTATTTTACCAAGGATTACCATTTAAGCATATTTTCATTTTGACTCAGAAACCAAAGTTGGAACAACCTCTCCTAGGACGTGCAACCTTGGTTTTCATTTTAAACCACACAGCAGACTTTGCCCATTGTGAGGCCAGAACAACACATGCTCTTCAGTTTCCTTTGAATAGACTTTTATTGTTGTTTTTGTATTTTTCAAGTCCTGTGTAAGTTTTGAAAGCTCTGGTTGTTTCCTTTGTGAAAGCAGACAGATACTTAATGACTGTCTCATTTGAAGCTTTGGAGCAGACAGACAGATGTCTCATGATCCCTCACTTGACCAGTAGCACATCTGGGAAAGATGTCAATCACAAGCCTACACCACTGCTTCTCTAGAGTGAGAAATGCTCAGATGATTGTATCCCTGCCTCTACTTCTGAGTATGTTCAACTAGATATTGGCTTGTTTTTCTTTTTCTCTTTTTTTTTAATTTAACACTTAATTACAGATTTTAGAGAAACCAAAAATAAAAGTAAAGATAATATGTTTTGATTCAAACATATATACTTTTAAAACATCAGGACATGCTAACTTTGAGTTCTCTTTTACTGGGATCTGGCCAGAAGGAGGCTGAAAGTTAGAAATTGCTATTCTTTTAGGATTGGTTGGGTGGGTTGGGGGGCAAGGGTGTCTATTTGCAGCATAGATATTTTGAGACGAAGAAAATTGTTTTATATAAGAGGAGAGCCATGATCACCTTTCTACCTCAGAACCATCTTCCTCCATTGTGTTTGACATAGCTTTATCTGCCGCAGTGTGCAAAGCCTAAGGCTTTCATCAGGCCATTTCATACCCAGGAAAACACCTGTGTAAACTCCATCAACAAAAATCTCCCTGAACTCAGAACCCCGAGTTGTAGATTTGGTGTTGTCCTTGTTCTTGCTTTGAGGAGTCACGTATTCTATTATTTCCTGCCTGTATTTGTATGCAAAATGATCTCTATCTGCTATTACAGGAAAAGCTACACAAAACACTACATTGTAACCTTCTGAGTAATAAATAAGAGGAAATATATTATAGTAACCATGATGAGAAATAAGTATATTGTTCTTTTGAAATATGTGGTTAAAAAAAAAATCTAATCACAGACTGTCATCTAATCTGTTACATACTGTATTTTTCATCCTGAATAAAAGTAATTTTAACACAAAATGACTTTGATGTTTGGCTATATTCACTGATGGAATCTGATCTTTGAATGTGTGTGATGAAAACTAACTGTAAGATGATCTATATTCTGATAAAACTACATATTTTCTGAAACTCTCCTATACACTAATCTAGTCTCCATTCACTCCATTATCTCTCTCTCCTTTCTTGCACGTACATTTGATTATATATTTTTCAATTTCCTGTACAAATCAGTATCTTATTGCTAGGGAAAATGGATATTATATGTATATCCATGAAGCCTATTGGACCTTCATTTTCATAACTTGGTGCTACTGAGATTTAGCTGGTTACTCTCTCTAGTGACTTTCATTACTAGACTCTTAGTTTTCTATTGATATGTATATATATATATATATATATATGTAATAGATAAGATATAACATGTGTAACTAAATAAAAATATACAGGAATATGTATGTATGTATATATAGTTATTTTACTTAGTTATATTTATATATATTAGCTATATGTAGTTAGTTTTCTGTGTGGTGTTGTTGTAAAGCAACACCATGATTGAGACAACTTATAAAAGAAAACATTTAATTCAGAGACTGATGGTTCTAGAGGATTAGAGCCCATGCTCATCAGGATTGGCAGCCCATGCCTGCAGCTGGCAGGCAGGCAGGCAAGGCACTAGAGAAGTAGCTGAGAGCTTCTAATGGATGGACAAATCTAAAGCAGAGACAGATACAGACTGAGAGAACTGGAATGACATAGGTGTTTGATAGCTCAAAGCCCAGCCCAAGTGACACAGTTCCTAATCCATCCCAAACAGTTGTACCGAGAACCAGGCACACAAACATAACCTTATTGGGGTCCTTCTCATTCCAACCAGCACAGACTCTAAACTTACCTGTTCACTGGTGCTGTTGATTTTATTGTATGTTTTATATACAGTACATATAATATACAAAATATATGGGACAATATACAATAAATACATATGTATTTACATTTATATACAGTCTGGTATTAGATAGCACTTGATTCTGAACCTCTCAAGGGCAAAATGGTGTCAAGAATTAATTGTACTGAATCCTAAAGTTAGCAACCCTCCAAGAATTAGAAAATTCCCCCCCCAAATGTATTATTTAAAAAGAGAACAGAAACAATTAAAGTAATATTTTAAAGGTCTCATCTACCATAAAGTATCAGTCACATTAATAATTCCTAAGGAAACCATTAGTTTCCAGTGACTTTACTGAGTCATCACTGAAAAGGGGAGTGACAAACAGAATAGCTTTGTTTCTGTATTTGCCGGTCACCTCATTCTATGACATTGATATTCTCACTGTATTTTAAATGACATAGTTGCCCTTGATGTCTGTTTGCTATTTGAGCAGACTGGCTCTTCAAATCCCTTTCCCATGTGAACTTAATAAAAGAACCTCCAAAATACCATCACCACGGCTGAAACCCGTGTGACGAATGCAAAACCCAGTCAACTTGGTTAATCTGAAGCTCTCTCGTTAACTGAATGGTCTTGCTGTAGAAGCAAAGAGCCCCTCTCCCCCCCACACACACACACTCAGTGTGTTCAATGCCCATGATAGCCGTTATTCCATGATGATGGTAAACAGCAGCTAACAAATCTCACCAATAAAATAGTGGTTCAGCTCATGAGATGTGTGGTTAGGCTCACCCAGGAAAGGGCTCCTGTAATCTCAGTGAGACTTTTATTTACACTTACCTCTGATCTCCAGAGGCTTGTGTTGATGGCGGCTGGTTTGCTCTCAGGTCTAGGCTAGGCTGCATGTTGATTGATGGATCATAGATAGCCTCGCATGGTTACAGAAGCTTGGAGGCATTCTTTCATCTGCTGGCAAGCCAGCCGGGTCTCATGCAAAGGCAGCTCTGTGGAGGGTTTGGGCAAAGAAAATCTCAAGGCTAGGGAAGACTAGCTAACATCTCATGGAGAGAAGCCACAAAGAGCTGCGGTTTCATGGCACACAATGAATTAGGGACATTTTGTTTTTCCTCATGCAAGCTCTAGAAGCAGAGAACTTAGGGCTAGAGTACTAAACTCTCGGTCCCCTCAGGCGTCGTGCCACTTCAGTGGACTGAAGAGGAGTATCTCTTTACCATGTTTTCCCGATTTATTTCTACATTGCTCTTTTAAAGTCGTGCTTAGGGATTTAAAAATCAGTCCTTACAGTTTGGGTTATTACAGGACTTGTTTTCACTTGATACCGTGCTGGAGGAATATAGCTTGCTGTCCTGTCTGTCTGTCTATCTCTCTATCCTTTCTTTCTTGTTTGTTGCAAGATTTTTTTTTTTAATTAGTGCATTATCTAGACGGATCTGGGGAAAGTGAAAGGGTATGATCAAAAGGTATTGTCCTGTATGATTAAAATTTTAGGTAATAATAAAATTAGTGTGTTGTAAGTCCCTCCAACTCAAGCTATAACCTCAGAGAGCAAGGAAACTTGGAGCATCTGTGGCCAAAAGAAATTTTAAGAGAAATGGGAGGTAACAATGAAATTAGAAAAAAACACAGAGACTTTAGATTTAAAAATAGAGTTTAAAAAAAAAAAAAGAAGAAGAAGTCAAAGGGAATTAAATATCTTAGGTAGAAGAATATTGCATGGGAGTCCCCTTTCTTTGCCAGATGGGCAGGGTGCAAGTGATGTGTTCCCCCCACCCCCAGCCCCGCATTTTTCAACTAGTACTAACTCTCATTTTAGAGTCCTTTGCACAATGGCATTGTAGAATATTTTCACTCAGCCGGGTGATGGTGGCACATGCCTTTAACCCCAGCACTTGGAAGGCAGAACCAGGCAGATCTCTTGAGTTCAAGGCCAGCCGGGGTCTATACAGCAAGTTTCAAGACAGCCAGGGCTACACAGAAACCCTGGCTTGAAAAAAAACCAAACCATACCAAAAAACAATATTTGCACTCCACGTGCACTTGACTGCAGGTATTCCTCTGTAGGCAGCTTATTTAGCCGTGCCTTTTTGAACTTTGTATATAGCAAATTTGGAAAAATTACCTGACAGCCTGTCGCTACTACCGCTGTTCCAGAAGTTCCAGAAGTCACACATACTGAATTTCTTATTCTGTTTGTCAAGGTTCCTCAATAAACATATTCAAAGTATGGAAAGAGAGACAGATGTAGAAAAATACTTTGATAGATGACTTCACGCTCTTATGCATGCTAAGAAATCCTACCATTTTGTATGCATGCAAGATGTCCTGGTATGGATGTTTCAGTCCCAGCTGCAGGAACCTGGGAGACAGAAAGTGTATGTCTCCTTTGGAGTCACAGGAGCAGAGAAGCAGAAGCACCAATAACCAGAAACAACAGAGGCTTGATCTCCCAGGTTAAGCAGAAAGACTCAGTTTCTCCTTCTTTAGGTCTCAATGGATGGACTTGCCCCTCCCCACACCAGAAGGCTTTCCATCTAGCATTTCAAATGCTAATTTCTTCCAGAAATGTCTCCACTGACTTCAAAATATTTAAACTGATATATGCCCATTCCTTAGCCTAGTTACAATGATACAGGGAACTATTTCACCACAGTAAATGGGACAGGTTCCTAGCTAACTATGGTTTATGATTGCAATAGGACCCAGTATTGTTCTCTTACAATCATTTTCCCCAAATGTTTCTGGAGTTCTTCTCTCCTCTGCCCCCAGACAGAGCTTTTCTGTGTAGCCCTGGAACTTACTCTGTAGACCAGGCTGGCCTTGAACTCAGAAATCCATCTGTCTCTGCCTCCCAAGTGCTGGGATTAAAGGCATGTGCCACCACGCCCAGCTCCTTAGATGTTAAAATCTTGCTTTTTAAATGTTTAGTGTAAATTCATTATTTTTTTAAAAAAGTCTTTTCTGCTTTAATTTAGTTGAAATAAAAATATCACTACTTAAACTGCCAGGGAGGCTTGAATCTTTCTAGTGTAAGTCTGGCTCAAGTTGAGCTCATCAAAATCTAGTACAGTGTCATTTATTATACTCTGAACTATGTGATCTGTGTTCACCCTGTGGATAGCTATAGGCGGTCACACGTGATGGACCTGTGCCCATACCTGTTGCACACAATTCTCATGTATTCTGTTCTCGTCCCAGCTCCTCCATCTCAGGCTGCTTTACACACCAATAATTTCAGAAGCAGTTTGTCACAAAATGTTTGCTGGGTACAATGTCCACACAAATTTAACAATATTAAGTACAAAGTGAGAGTCAAACAGCTTTATGATTAAATGGAGATGCTAACCAGGCATCAAAATGGTATTTTTGGCTCAAAATTTGGTCATATATTTTAGACTATTACTTAAAAATAAAATCACTGTCCAAATTGCTAAAAAAAAAAAAAAAAAAAAGATGGGAGTCTCTGCCTCAGGGTGTTCCTAATCTAGCAGACAAACACAGTGCTGACTAAGCAAACTGTTGCAATAACAGCTATGGGATGCAGAGCGGGCGGAGCCTGTTCCTATGCAGATGTGGCTGCACCCCATGCTTCCACTCTAGGTTTCTGCATTACAGGGACACTGCCCTCAAAAAGCATGTATAGAGTTAGCTACCACCTGAGGAGCCACATTGTGACAAATGATGTCATTCAGTGCTGTGCAAAGTGGTGACACTCCTGCAAGTGAAACCCAGCATTTCACTTTTAAAAAGTCTCTTGGCTAACTAATTTGAAGAAGCTCTATTGCACCAGCGCCCTTTGAAGATTCACAGCATACATCAGCCTGTTCAAAGCTATGAGAAATCTGAAGAAAGGTAATGTGCCTTAACGCAGTAGGTTTAAACCTGTGGTTCATGACCTCCTGTGGATCAAATGACCCTTTCACAGGGGTGACATATCAGATATCCTATATATCACACAGAATGATTCATTATTAGCAAAATTACAGTTATGAAGTAGCAACAAAAATAATTGTATGGTTGGGGCTCATCACAACATGAGGAACTATATTAAAGGGTTGCAGCACTAGGAAAGTTAAGACTCATTGCCTTAATGTAAATCTCTCTGGATCTCTATAGGATTTAACTCTTGTATTTTCTCGACATGCTTTGTGATGTACATTTGGATAGGAATCTCATGTTTCAATTTTTTTTGCCAGTATTTATTTGAGGCAGCAACACATGAAATCTACAAAAATGATTCAAAACTAGTTTTCTAAAAAATTATCAGTAACAATTTAGGATTTTAAACATGAGAAGAGCCTTGTGGGCAACTAAAGAATGCCTTTTCAAAAGGCATGCTTTATCAAGAATGAGGCACAAGGAAAAGAAATGAAGAATGCTGCTTTAATCCACAAAGAATGATCTGTATTTCTAGAAACCATGTCTCTAAGATGGCTAGGCCAGACATGCATGTGAAGCCCAACAAGAGGTGGGACCAACAGAGCCATCTACAAGCTATTTTCTGACATCACACTGTTTCCTATTCCTTAGTTTTGTTAAGAGCTGGGAGCCAGGCAGAGTGCATGACCCCAGCGCTGAGCAGGTGGGTGTGGGCAAGAGGGTGGGAGCTCTGGGTCATCCTGAGTTAGATAGCTAGACTGATGATAGTCTGGGCCTGTCTCAAAGCAAAAACTAAACAAAACAAAAGGAAGAGAAGGGCTAGGAAGGAAATAGGACTGTCTTCCTAAATCGGATCCTGACATTTTCCAACCAGAATGTAACTAGCGCACAATACCTGGAAATACCCCATTTATTTTCCTCTCCGTATTTTGTTTGAGGATCTGGTTGTTTCCCATACAGGTAAAACATTTCTGGCGGGAAGACTGTTCTTTAGAGTCACAGCTGGTTTGAGGTTCTTCTGAAGCCTCCCTTAGTGTGCTGGGCAAATGTGAACCGGATGTGACCTCAATAGAAAGAAGAGCCTTAGAGATCGGCCAATAGGATGCAGACAGAACTCCCCTGCCAAGCTCTGTGCTCATCGGGTTCATCGGATACAGATCTGTTGCTCAGTTAATATTAGCCCATGAGCAGTGGCACCAAAGTTTGCCGTGAATGCTTGCCTCGCCTCAAAGATGAATTATTTAGTGAACTGATTTTCATCTTAACCAGTCTAGGAGTAAGAGCAGTAAGTTATGATCCTCATATCTTTTTGCTCAATATCTCTTGAAGTCTAATTGGGCTCATGGGGGACCCACAGAGTGAGCATCTATAGGCCGCGCTTGAGAATCTACCCTATAATCCTGCTGGTCCTCCAAAGTGCCATTAAAATAAATGATAAGATGGAGCGGAATTTATCTTTTAAAACAGCAAACCGGGACACCATTTGGCTGAATAATTTATATTGTCTTAAAGGGGAAAGGCCCCAGGTAGGGCTACAAAACACAGTGGGTTATAAGACCGGACCTACAGGTACAGCAAAAGGAGCCTGCTGGGACGGAGGAATTTTATAATCATGGGAACATGGTTTACTGTTGCGTGTTGGATGATTAGATTTCGATGCAAAATAAATAGATTTTTCAGGAAATTGCTGGAATAAAGATATTTTTTTGGTTTGGTTTTGAGACAAGTTTTTGAGCAGCCAATCCGGCCTCAAAATTAATATGTAGCTAATGTGACCTTGAACTACCTTTTAAAAAGTTATTATCATGTGTTAGTGTATGTATGTGCAGGTATGTCTGTACATACAGATGTGTGTATATGTACAGATGTGTATGTTTGTATGCATATTTCTCCCTTCCACTGTGTGTGTGCATGTGAGTGTGTGTGCATGCATGTGTGTATGTGTGGTGGGTGTGGGTGTGTGTGTGCATGTGAGTGTGTGTGTGTGTGTGCATGTGAGTGTGTGTGTGTGTGTGTGTGTGTGTGTGTGCAGGGACTGTCATGGCGCCTGTATAGATGTCAGAGGAAAGCTTTCAGAAGTCAATTCTCTCCTCTGCTTCATGATTCCTGCGGGCAAGCTTGGCACTAAGTGCCTCTACCCACTAAGCCATCTTGCAGGCTCTGACCTTGACCTTCTCAGTCCTCCTGCCTCTCCTTCCAGAATACTGGCATCACAGGCAACCTTGCTATAGTCATTGCCGATGATTGAACACAGTTCTTCCTGCATGTTTGGCAAGCACTCTTATCAGCTGAGCTATATCCCCAGTCCCGAAATAAAGTTTTAATAAAGTCATGACTGCAATGAAATATAAAGGGGCGGCAGCAGCAGGAGTAAGGGGCATCCCCCTGAGAAATGGCACCATTTGACAGACTTGATATAAGGGAAGTTTATTGTGGGGGTTAAACGGGTAGATGCAGAGGAAGGGACAGAGAAGAACAGAAAGGGAGTAAGAGAGGCTGGCCAGGAATATGTGGGAACAGAGAGAGAAAAAGAGAGTAAGAAGGGAGAGAGAAAGGGAAGAAAAAGCTGGGCAGGGGTAGTGGGCAGTCCTTTTAAATGCTACCTTGCAGAGTGGGAAGCAGGTGCTGATACATGCTGTTGCTAGGTGGCTGTCGGGAGGAACCTAGAGGGATTGTCTGTAATAAACGACAAAGACAGAAGTAGTGCTGATATTCCGGTAAAGATAATAGCCATTGAAGTCATTGCACCGGGCGTAGCTGTAGATGATGTGGGGCTTTCAAGCTTTCTGCAGCTCCCTCCAGCCCCAATAGACACATCACGATCGAGCTACGTCATCATCACAGATTTTGGTGTCATGGTTTGGGGTGGGAGGAGTCATTGAAGTGGTCCAGTGTGTCAGCTTCTCCCCTTCCTTGGGCCGGAAGGTCGTTTGATAGGTCATGTGTTGAGTGGAGAGCTATATATGGCCTGTAAAACCCTAAGCTCTCAGATTCAACTTATACAACCATAAAAGTAAAACAAAATGACGAGTTTCTAGTGTGAAGCCTACTTCTTATGCAGGGACTATCCAAACAAACCAAGGGAAATGGCGGTGGGGTTAGAAGTACCAGTGTGAGCGGAAAGCAAAGCCTCTTGGGGGTGTTTTTATGCACTGTATAGTCAAATGCTGATTCTATACCGGGAGTCCAGGCTTGGTACTGTCATTATTAGGAAGCATTTTCTGACTCAGTATTTTGTAAAACCTTGATCTCCATCAACTTCTGATTGGTCAATAATGAGCTGATCAGCCCATGGCTGGGCAGGAGAGGATAGAGCAGGTGTCTGTACCCTGAGAGAGAAAGAGAGGGTATCAGGGGACAAGGAGAGGAATCACTATGGGGACATGAGTGAAGAAGGAAGTCTTAGAGTGAAACTAAGATGGCTGGGACCCAGGCCTGGCGAGTAGAGTTGGGTTAGAATAAATCAGTATCTATCCAACTATAGCGCCTAGAAGCTACATCCACATCACAGAATGGTCGAGAGAGGTAGCATCAAACCGTGTTTTCTGGAAACAGTGCTCGTTCTTATTTTCACTGAAATGTTCATTTTAAAAAAAAAATTGAAGCAGCTCTGTTCTGAAACACTGTTGCATTTAATTTCCTGAGTCCAAAGAGACAGGCCAGGGTTTCTATAGCATTAGCGACATTATTAACCATGCTTGCCAGCATTTTGCAGTATATAATATGTAATGTGCGTGATTCCTCCAGCTGCTCGGGTTTCTTTTAAAGTGTGAAATAAAGGATATTAAGGATTGGAGAAAATGATTAAGAATGCCGCCTTGATAGTATACTTCCCAGATCTAGTATAATGTAATGATTTCTTTGTCCAGGAAAGAAAGCTGTTGCCGAAAATCTATCTTGGGTGATGTCAGAAATTTTACTGAAAGTAGGAATATGTTTACCAAGTTCCTGTCCAGGTAGGAAGACTAATGAGTGATTTTGGGGTTTGGGGAGGAAAAAACCCCTATAACATATTGTTGAGCCTCTGTGAACATTTTTTTTTTCATCAAGAGTATAACAATAATGGAGCCAGACAGCCACCCTCCAAATATAGACCCTTTGTTCCTAAGTTCTATTTCTATGCAAGTTCAGGTATTAAACCTAGCTCCTGTGAAAGGTCACGGAGTATCATCTCTGTGGCAGCAGGAACCAACTTTTCAAGATATTGTGTGATAATGGTTTTGGATTTCTAATGGCCTGTCCTGCTGTGGGCAGCCATAATTACTGATCTTGCTTGTCTTTCAGTTACCGATCTGGGGAAATCTGGAAAGGCCAACTTTGTTAAGAAAATACCCACATGTGTGTACACACACACACCCACACACCCACACCACACACATACACACACACACACACACACACATACACACACACATACACACACACACACACACATAC